>BQNB010058803.1:2302-37611 GCA_026074375.1 Tanacetum coccineum
ATAAAATGGTTGTGTAAAAATTCGACCCCAAACAGCCCCTTTTTATCTTTTATATAATTAATTATATAAACTTATTTTTATAACTTTTTAACTTAGTTATTGTATTACAAGTCCTCTACCATGATCCATATATTATCTTGGGTATATTTATAGTCCTTTAGTTCATTATATTGTGTCCATTGTACAAAAAAAATTGTCAAACTTATTTATTTAACCTCATAACCATTATAATTAAATAATTCTTCATAACTTAACAAATATTTTACATAAATATTCCATTGCTTGTAAATCCTTGATTACAACATATTAGTATATCTTGTGCAATGTGAATTATTATGTCGCATTCTTATGTTTTTGCCGTTGACGGGGTGTGACAGATTGGTATCTTGTTCAATGTGAATCATTATTTCGCATTCTTGTGCAATGTGAATGCTTTTAAAAAAACGTAACTATAACAAAACTAGAGTTTTAGTAAAACCTCAAACATGGCGAAAGTTAACTAGCCCGAGCGGTTCATAGTTTTTCCTAAATAACGCATAGCCTGATCAAGTATGCCTAATTCACAAAGGACTACGAAATGATAGGGTTAGTTTTCTTAAGTTATGTTAGTGGAAAGGGAGGGAAAATGTGAGACCACTTGAAAATGAATTGACCTTGAATGTACATATTGTGTAATATGTACTTTCACATGGTAATGTGGTATGAGAATGCTTACGAGCATTGAGGTCTAGATTGTCGTTGATTGCTAAGTGTTTTCCATGCTGCCTTAGCTGTATTACATGATGCCTTGAGAGCCTTGGTAGATATGTTATTGATAGCGATGTTGATTAAGGATGTGTCCTTAGTAGCTATGTTGTTGTATTGCATGATGCCCTGAGGCGCTTGTGCTGTATCGAACCTTGTTGGTATTTGTTTGCCGTTCTTACCTTTTTAGTATATCTGATATATATATACACGTATATACGGTTACGAACACCTAATTTTAAGTGTTATGTTGATTACTATATGTAAGCAGAGTTATGCTGATAATTAGAGTAATGATATTTCATAGGAGTACTTATACCCTTTATCGTGTTATCACAAGTCATGTCTACCCCAGCTCACTTTGATTCAAAGATTAGCTCATAGACTGTCGGAGCTCAGAGCTCCTTAGTGCCTACCTCATTACCTAATGACCCTTATATGACAGTTAGGCAGGAACATTTAGTTGATACGGATACTAAGTCTGAGCCAGAGGACGCTCCCTCGGATATAGAGGAGTTTTAGCCATTTGTTTCTAGAGCACCCCTTACTGATGAGGAGTTTGAGGTTTCGGAGCCATCAGATACCGAGACATCACATTCCTCAGCTTCATCGGATTTCATCGCATCACTATCACCTGATCACCCACTTACTCAGGCTTCACCCACCGTAGGACCGCACGTATGGCCGTGCGTACCCAGCTGACCCTATCCTCAGGCATGCCAGCACGAATAGCGGAGGCAACTGCTTTGTCCCATCTTCCTTTCGTAAGAGGTATAGATCCTCTTACGAGACACCATCACCATCATCGTCTCCGACCCTTCCCATACGAAAGAGGTACCGAGGTACATCTGAGCTTATTTTAGACACTGAGACTGAGGATGAGAGTTCGGATTTGGATGCCGAGAGAGAGGGTCATGGTTTAGATAACGAGGGTCATGGTTTAGAGGACGAGGGTCATGGTTTAGATAAAGAGGGTCATGGTTTAGAGGATGAGGGCTCTGGTCCAAAGAAGGCTACACCTGAGGCTCAGCAGCAGGCAGTTCTGGTTGTGGATACAGTCGTAAGCTAGCCTTTAGGTATTGGATACGAGGCGTTGAGACATTGAGTTGGCTTTAGGAGAGGGCTCGGTTCCTAGTACGTTTGAGGTAGGACATAGCTCTAGGTTTGTACCAGAGCATAGAGGATATCTGCGTTTAGACAACCTACCCTGGTTATATGGGTAGATCCTAAGGATGGCAGAGTTTACACCGACATTCTGACTTATGTACCACCAGTTGCACCTGTTCAAACACCGCCGTCTCCTGAGTGGTCGTCTGGTTCCTTTCCAGTTTCACCATCATTTCCAGTTTCACCATCATCTCCAGTAGTTCCATCACCCATAGCTTTGCCAGTGGCTACCCCAGTGGCCACTATATCGGTAGATGATGATCAGTTCTTAGAGGTAGGGGCGCAGTTAGAGCTTCATGAGAGCAACTCCATGATCATACACAACGTTTGGACGTACTACCACCTGCATTGTTTGAGGGTTATGCTAGGGATTTTGAAAAGTTGTATACTAGGTCGAGGGCGGTTAGGGATGAGATATTTTCTTACCGGTATAGGCTTAGGAGTTTGAAACAGGAGCAAGAGAGGGCTACAGTAACTTTTGGAGCATTGTTGAGACCAGTGTTGGCATTAGAGGCATGGGCAGGGCATGTTGATGCCCGGAGGGCAGAGTTGTAACAAGCTAGATATGATGACCATAGGTTGATTCATGATATGTTAGTACAGCACGCCGCGATGCAGCGTGAGCTTCAGGAGATGAGAGGTCGTGTTGCTACTTTAGAGTAGGAGAGGGGTCGTAGAGAGCAATAGACTGTATAAGGTTGGTTATAATTCTTGTACATCACTAAACCGTGTAGCTTCAGTTAGTGTTAGATCTAAACTGAGTAGTCTCAATGGTAGTAGTTATGAACTGATTAGTATCAGTCGGTGGTTGATCCTTATCGAAATCAGAGTTATGATAGTAGTAGAATGATTTTGTATGAAATTTGAAAATCAATAGATGGTAAAGTGTTTTCTTATATGAGTTGATACGTTCGGTACTTGGATACATCATTGTCTATGCCGGTTGGTGACATGGTTCGTCACTCTCCTCGGATAGGATTTTCATTCTTGTGAGACCTCTCACGTACTTATTTCCCACCTATGTGAAACTTGAAAAATATTCAAGTGACATGTCAAACCGTTGTGTTGGAAGAACGTAGAGTTAGGTAAAACCCTGTGAAGTCACAAGGAGACTTAACCGTAGTTGTAGTAAGCCGATTTAAAACCCGATATGATTTTGAGTAATGCATTTCTAAGTGATATCTTGATCCTTCTAGTAAAACCCGAGTTACTCAAACAAGCACCATCTACTTGGAAGAGTTTAAGCAGATTATGGAAAGCGAACTTTATACAATGCTGAGAGAGCAATGCGTAAGTCATGATGTGTTGAACACATACCTCTTGGAGGACTAAACCCACTTAATAGAACAACCAAGGGACTAGATGTTGTTAAATGATTTAAGAGTTTTGCTGTCACGTCGAGGACTGGATCATATCCGGACACCCGACCGAATAGGTAATCCAAAGGTTAGGAAGAACTACTAAAGTTGAGGAGATAGTAGGAGAGACTATCATGTAGTGTGAAACATGATCTAGATAGATCATAAGGAAGTGTAAGGAATGAAGTTTAGAACTAAGTCTATAGGGGGATCGAAAGAAACCTCGCTTGAAGAGACTGAATCGGTAGAGAACTAGTGCGTTATGTTGAGGAATTGAAATTTTGCCGTTGTTGTGCTTAATGATTTGAGTTGAATTTCAGGGCGAAATTCCTTTAAGGGGGTTAGACTGTGATAACTGGTAAACTTTTCTTGAGTCTTAGTATTTTAAAATACGATAATTATATCGGTGTTATTTGATTTTGTCAATTTTCTAGGAGAAAGCTGAAAAATTGACTCCGGCTGACTTATTTTGTGAGAAACAATTACGGTTTAACCAGGTGTTGAGAGAGTCTTGAGTTTCGTAAGTGAACCACTTTTGATCCATTTTTCTGTATTGGAGTGTTTATGTTGTCATTTTAATGCATTTCGGGAAGTTTTCCCGTGTTCAGCAAAAATTGTCACGCAGCGCGTACCGACACGACAATTAAATAGAAAACGGGTTTAATAATTGTGGGTGAATTTAAGGAACTTATTTGATAAGTAATTTCGTAATTTGAAATAACGTTCGTCTAGTACGTAAATCGTCGAGGTGTGAATTAAAAGCTATCAGAAAACGGGTGTTTTTCATGAAATTTAAGTAAAGTCCGTAATGGTCGTAAAAGTGAAGTTTTGGACAAGTCTAAAATGTCAAGTCATATTTTAAAGTCGAGATACTTCTAAACTTGCGAGAAGGGTTTCAGTTAAATTTAAACTAAACTCGTATTTTAGTCCCGACACGTCCAATAATGTTCAAATGAATTTTGGGAAGTTTAATTTAGAAATACGTCATGTAAATAACCTAGGTTCTTGGAAAAGTGTTTTTAAGTTTAATAAAAATACTAAAGAACTTCGGGTAACGCTTTAAATTGTTAAACTTTGAGTTTTAAGTGAACCCGACACAAGACGGAGCAATCTCGAGACCCCTAGGATGCTTGGCCGGTTAGAGACAAGGGAGGGGAACAACAAGGCTTGTTTTTAGCTAGATGGTCCTAGAATGAGTACAAGTATTTTGTCACCACCTTAAACACACACTTTGTGCATTAGTTTGAAATCATTTTCTCTCATCTCTTTTCTTTTGGTTCGTCCGATTCCACCAACACACAAACACATACATTTTTGTTAAACTTTGATCAAGAACTTGAAGGTGTAGAAGTCTTGGGTTGATTCTAGTATTTGGGTTATTGATTAAACTACGTTTGGGTAGTCAGTTTGCATTTCTTCTCACTTTTCAAAACCCTTGCTGGTAAGTTTTCTAAAATTTTATTTAACTTGTACTTTTGAGTACTTAATGATACATAAAAGCTAGTTGTACGGTGCGTTTGTTAGAAAATCGAACACGAAAAATTTGAAATGAAAGGAAAATAGGTGTGTTTGTTGACGTGGTCAAAAAGGGGAAGAACAAAAATGGTCACTTTTATGTCATGGTTGTGGTGGTAAGAAAATTCTTATTTTTTAGAGCTTATTAGTGCTTATTATAGCTTATTTGTTTTATTGGGCTTGTTTGGGTGGTTTCAGCCCAACCAAATGTGGGAGTGCGGTATTAGGCTTGGCCCAATACCCATTCGGCTTTTTTTATGACTTATTTGATTTTGGCTTATTCATTTATGGCTTATTTGATTAGGGCTAATTGGGTTTTTGGCTTATGTTGGTTTCGGCTATATGGTCTTGGCTTATTTGGTTTCGAGCCTATTTTAGTTTCGGCTTATATTCAGCTTATGGCTTATTTTGGCTTCGACTTATATTCGACTTATGGCTTATTTATTTTTGGCTTATATTCGGCTTATGGCTTATTGTTTTTGGTTTATTTGGGCTTCGGGTTATTGGTTTTGGCTAATTTAGGCTTCGACTTATTTGTTTTCGCTTATTTAGGCTCTGGCTTATTGGTTTTGGCTTATTAGGCTTCGACTTATTATGTTTCAACTTATATTGGGCTTATATATATATATATTAGTATTGGCCTTATGTTTTGGATACGGACTTATATATTGGTTTTAGGCCTATGTTTTGGCTTTGGCCCAACAGAGTATTAAAAAACTAGTGTTTTCTTGTATAAAGTTTCCTGGCTACTTATAAAACTTTAATGGGCCATAAGGTCCAATGATAAGTAAATGGACTAATGGACTCAAATTGAATTTAAAATGGCTATGTTGGACTTAACGAATGTTATCGGACTCACATCGGGCTTTTGGGCCCAATAGGGGAAAATTAGACAACCTAGACTTTTAAGATGGATAGATTGGTAAATGGATATTTACGAAGGTGAGAAATGATTAATTTTAGTTATGATTGAGTAAACGCTATGTAAACATGGACTTTTGGCATATTGTCAAAACTTTGGGAAATTGTGAAAAATGTTAAAATTAAGGTTGAGAACCTTGGGAACATTTTCAAACGAACGGATCATGACGGATTTTATAAAAATTAAATCACACAGAAAACATCATAGAAAACATATTTCGTGTCGACTCGGCTAAAGGATAAAAAGTGACTTCTTAATAAACATTAAGTGTCAAGATTAAACTAACAAACTTGGATATACTAAGATGACAAGATTTTATATTTACCCCGTTAGCCTGATAAAAAGACGAAAATAATAATATATTATTATTTTATTATCATATATACATTCAAAGATATATGTTTTATCGTTATGAAGATGTTTATTCCTTTTATTTTGGATCTTTGAGTTTTACCCATTTCTCGTCGGATTTTCTTGAACAATTTGGCCAGTTATTTCGTTTTAGTTGTTGGATATATTTTTGAGTATTAAGAGTTGAGGTCGCACTTAGCCCATGTGCATCGAGTTGTTTTACATAGTTACCACACAACCATGATACCAAAACGTTTTGTAATAAGAATAAGGGTTTGTAATGAGAATAAGGGGTTTGTAATAAGAATAAAGGTTTTGTAATGGGAACAAAGATTATGTGTGAGTAAGGACAAACGCTTGTACAATAAGGAAATTTTGTACAAAATGTTAATAAGGTGAAATTAATATTAGGTCGTGGCCGGATACCGTTGTGCATTGTAGAGATTATTGGTGCGTTGTAGAGATTATTTGTGCGTTGTGTAGAGATTATCTGTGCGGTTATTATCATCTGTCGAGGTGAGTCCTCATAGCCCCGTTTTTAAATCTTTTCAGTTGGAGGAAAATGATACTCAAATGTGTTTTGAACTGTTTTTCTAAACTTTGCGAAATGTGGTTTTTATTTTGGGATAATTTATGTTCTTATGACTGCTATGTGAATATTATGTGATTTGATTGTACTTGCGTGCATCGAGGTGCATGGCAATGTATGTGATTAGCATGGATTTGCTATGTTTATGAAGAGTCTGTCCTAAGTAAATACTCCAGCTGGTAGGCTTTAGGTGCGTATGACCTCGGGGTTGCGACCCCAAGAGCATTGGTATATGTTGGTGTAATGACTAGCAGGGATGCTAGGTCATGGTACATGATTAGCGGGGATGCTAAGTCATACGTTTTGAGTGTTTTTGCATATATTCACTGTCATATTGCACAATTGTCCAACTGTTTGAAATATTGGCACAACAACTAGGTTTCCTTCAAACCAACGAGCTCACCAACATTATTGTTGACGTTTTCAAGTATCATTTTCAGGTGTGTTTTGATAAAGGTAAATGGATGGTATTAGAGATTAAAGATATACACCCTTGGGGATTTGGGATTTAAGACTGAGGTCTTATCAAGATTGAAACAAGAAACCTTTGTAAATTAATCTTTTGTAAACTTTGAATGGTATGATCTTGTATCTTGTGCAATGTGAATCATTATGTCGCATTCCTGTATTTCCGCCGCTGATGGGGTGTGACATCATTAATCCATTTGCACAATGTCAAGACCAGCCTAATCAGTCAAATTCTTAACCTGATATAACAAAAAGCATCACATACCCCACATTAGATGACACATGAGCTATGAATACTAATAAAAAACCAAATTAACAAAACTCCCCAATTCTCACAGAAACCCTAATTTCAAAATAAAAAAGAAGCTGAATTAAAAAACATGAAAACCCATACAAAGTTTATAGGAAAAAGCCTTACCTCTAAATCGATTATGTGTGTATTCTTGTTTTGAGGTGTGCGTACGTGTTTTCTTGGCCGTGTTTTGTAACCCCATGATCCTAAACCATTAATATACCCCAATAAATGATGGGGATACTTTATCTTCTTCACAGGCCTGGAACAATTATGAAGACCTCGGCATACATCTATATGTACAGCTTTCATAGCTTAGCTAACAAAACTTAAAGCATCCACAATAATTCTTGATCTTTAAGTATATAAGATAAGGATCTGTACACTTATCTAAGCTTGAAGTACAACACTAAAGTATCGAAGGGGCCATTAATTGGCATGGATTTGTACAATTCTTGAAGCTTGCCTTATAAATCCTGAAGCCTTCACAATAAATATTTGTATCCAATCTTATATATACAAGATACCAAATGAATTTACTTATTTATTTCAATTTGCATAACATCAATACCTTTATCTACTAAAAATATTATATTACTTCATTTAAGTTTGTCGGATATCCCTCTTGAAGCATGGAGTAAAAAGGGAATTAACACCTTTGCCAGTAGGTTGGGGAGACCAATCATGATGGATCAGATGACATCATATATATGTTGCAAGGGGATAGGAAGGCTTGGGTATGCAAGGGTTTTGGTTGAAATTGAAGCGAATAAAGATTTCCTTGATAGAATTAAAATCAATTATGTGGATAACCAACAAAAGACTAAGAGAACAAAATGGGTAAAGGTTGAATATGCTTGGAAGCCTGTTATGTGTAGTGATTGTAATGTTTTTGGACATAGCCTAAGTAAGTGTGCCTTGAGTCCTAGAACTGAAGAGGAGAATGAAAAAGCAAAAGACAATGTGAATAATATGGTTGAGAATGATGGTTTTGCAGAAGTAAGGAATAGAAGGAATAAGAATAATATGGCTGGTGGATATGCTGCTAACAAACAGGGTGGTTATCAAGGGCCTAAAATGATTATAGAAGTTTTGGAGGCAAATTCATGTTTAGACCAAAAGTTCAAACTACTTAAGTGTAAAAAGAGGTACATAATGGAAAGAATAAACAAGAGGTAAATAAAGAAGTAAATAGTGGTACACCAAGAATGGAGAAAGTAAGAAATATTAGGAGCTCAAATGTGAATAAGTTAAAGAAAAGTGCTAATAAATATGCTCTTTTGTCTGAGGAAAATGATGATTGGGATAAAGGCAGTGGAGAGCCTATGACTGATAGAAGATTAATTGTGGATGAATTCCTTAAGAAGAAAATACAGCCTTCTATTTCTGATACTAAGGATTGGTCATTTGATATGATTAATTACTTCAAATATGCATGGAAAGCAATGGAAGGAAGGAATGAAGATTCTAGTGAAGAAGAAGATGTGTATGAGATAACTAAGCCTGCTGTACAATTAATTATAACATATTAGGTTATTAGGAAGGGGAATAAGTTTGGAAGTAGCTGTTAAAAATGGAGTTTAAAATGGCTACTTGGAACATTAGTGGAATGAGCAATGAATTTAAGTAGAAAGAATTGAAGAAGTTTATTGGTGATGAGAAATTGCAATTTATAGCAATTCTTGAAACCCATTTGAAGACTAAAAACATTTCAAAAGTATATGATAAGTTGTTTGGGTCATGGAGTTGGATTTCAAATGTGGCTATGAGTCCACCCAGTTGCAGAATTGTGGTTGGGTGGAATGCTCAAGTTGTTAATGTGATGGTAATCCATGTATCTAAACAAGCTGTTTTGTGCCTAGTGGAAACTATTCCTGACCAAATAAAGACTTATGTTAGTATTATCTATGCTAGCAACAATGACATGGAAAGAAGGGAATTATGGGATAATTTGTTGATGATTAAGAGTATTGTAGATGAAAAGCCTTGGGTCATTTTGGGATATTTTAATGTGACCTTGAAGCCTGAGGGGCATTCTAATGGTGGATCTGGAATTAATAGTGATATGCAGGATTTTAGTGATGTTGTTAATAATTTGTAAGTGAAGGATATCTGTTGTTCAAGTTTTCACTTTACTTGGACAAAGTCTTTAAAGAATCCAGGGAATTATATACTCAAGAAGCTGTATAGAGTTATGATTAATAAAAGTTTCATTCAAAAATATGGAAATGTTCATGGTGTATTCATTCCATATCTTGTATCAGATCACAGTTCAAGCCTCCTTATTTTTCCTAAAGGTCTTCCAAAAAAGGTAAAATCATTCAGATTCACTAACTATAATATTAATAAAAAGGAATTTTTAGATACTATGGTTAAAGAGTGGAATGGGAAAATTCATGGATGTCATATGTTACAACTTGTAAAGAACCTGAAAAAACTTGAAAAAGCCTCTAAATAATTTGAACTGGAAGTATGGCAATTTATTTTAGGAAGGCTAAGACTCTTAAGATCAGCCTACAAGATACTCAAAGTAAAGTTGATAAAGATACAAGTAATGTGGACAGGAGAAAGATTGTTGTTAAAATGCTTGATGAGTATACTGTAGTAGCTAGTGATGAACTGAAGCTTTTACACAAGAAGGCTAAGATAAATTAGATTAGAGATGGTGATAAGAATACAACATATTTTCATAACATGCTAAAAGCCAGGAAACATAAGAATAAAGTGGATTCTATATCTGTTGACAGCAGGAACAAACATTGGGGAGTTTGTGAAGCATTTCCAAGATTTTTTAGGAAATGTTAGTCCTACTATTTCACTAGATCAACTTGGTGATATTATAAATCTTAAGCTATCTTGTGAAGATGATGAGGCAATGATTGTGGAGGTCACTGATAAAGAGATTAAAGAAGTTATTTTTGATATTGATCCTTCAAAAGCTTCTAGTCTAGATGGCTACACATCTTTTTTTTCAAAAAAAGCATATAAGGTTATTAGAAAAGAGGTTTGTCTGATAATTAAAGAACTTTTTAGTAATGGGAAACTATTGGGTGAGGTCAATGCTACTTTGATTGCCCTGGTTCCTAAGATTGATACCCCAAATAAGATTTCTGACTTCAGGCCAATTGCATGCTGCAATGTCTTGTATAGATGCATTAGTAAGATCATTACTAATAGGATAAAAATTGGGTTGAATAAAGTAGTCAACATTAATCAAAGCGCCTTTATACCTGGGAGACATATACAAGATAATATCCTTCTTACTCAAGAACTATTGAGGGGTTATGACAGAAAACAAGGTGCCAAGAGGTGTGCTATAAAGATAGATATACAAAAGGCATATGATACTGCCAGTTGGAAGTTCTTTAGTGATGTGCTCATTAAGTTAGATTTCATAATGAGATGGTAAAGTAGATCATGAACTGTATCAGTACTGCATCATTCTCCATTTGTATCAATGGTGAAGTTTTTGGCTATTTTAAAGGGGGAAGAGGTTTAAGGCAAGGAGACCTTATGTCCCCTTACATGTTTACCTTATTTATGGAAGTGATGAATATGATCATGGTTGAAAACATCAATGAAGATAACAGATTCAAATATCATCATGGGTGCAAGGAGCTCAATTTGACTCATTTATGCTTTGCAGATGAATTATTGATGATGTGCAATGGGGATGTTGATTCTTTGAAAGTAATAAAGAAGTCTCTGGATGAATTTAGCAGTGTTTCAGGCCTTTTTCCTAATCATAATAAAAGCACTTCTTTTTGGTAGTATAAAGGAAGGGAAGAAGCAAGAGTTGTTAGACATAATGCCTTTTAAGTATGGAAAGCTTCCTATGAAGTATCTTGGTGTTCCTCTTCTAGCCAAAATACTAAGTGTTAAGGATTGCAGAAACTTAGTTAATAATATGGAAAATAAAATCAACAGCTAGAAAAACAAGTTTCTTTCTTATGCAGGTAGAATACAACTGATTAAATCGGTGTTATCTACAATGCACAGTTATTGGGCATCTGTGTATCTGCTTCCAATAATAGTCCTTAATGAGTTGTAAAAGTTTTTTAGAAGATTCATGTGGAACTCAGGTGATTCTGCAAGAGGAAAGGCCAAAGTGGAATGGAGTCTTATGTGCAGACCTAAAGATCAAGGAGGTTTGGGGCTAAAGCCTTTGCAAAAATGGAATGAAGTGTTGCTAGTTTCTCAGTTATGGAAACTCATTGAAAGGAAAGAGTCTTTATGGGTTAAATGGGTAAATACTGTTAAGTTTAAAAATACTAGTATACGGGAGGTTGAAAGCATAAATAGTGACAGCTGTGTTGGAAATGCTTATCTAATAACCCTGATATTACACTAATATTCTACGAGCTATGCAACAGAAATAAAACACATATAGCAACTATAATTAACATAAAAACATAAAAGGAAAAACGTACCTCTAGCAACCAAGTTAGTAACAAAACGAGAAGTCTTTGAGTACACGCACGTGTGTAATACGTGCGAACCAAAAACCCATGAGTTACTAAAGTAAGTAAACTCTACGTGTATCCACATTACACACTAACCAACACTACTCGAATGCTAGTTCTTCGAACCAACAAACAAGAGAATACTAGATCGTAGTCAAAAATCAAACTCCCTTACAAGGGGGTGTTTGTTCATCGACCACAAGGCGAAAAGAAAGAGAAGGGATGACGAATTATGAGCTAGGGGGTCCTTTATATATATTAGGTGAATTAGGGTTTACCTAAAACACTTAGCTTAAGGCCACAACTAACTCAAAACCCATAAAACTATCTCCTTAGGCCTTGGCCGGTCGAAACCCACCCAAACACCCCTTGGTGTTAACTTTTTGACCTTTTAATTATTTATGGATAATTACTTTTAATTACACATTAATTAAAAAGCCTTATAGTTAATTATTCGTATACGAACTAATTAACGACAGTTAGCATTCTATCGTTGGATCATATATTAATATATATATATAATAAATATAAAATTATATTATTGTAAACATTAATAAAGTGATATCTAAGTGTATACGTGTGTGACCCCGTAGGCTCACGTATTCCCAGTCATATAAATATCTGTATGACATGAGCACGAACCAACAACTCCCACTTGTGAATGCTTGTGTCATAAAATATAATATACTAACATTGACGAATAGTCTAGCAACATCATCAATGCTCCCAGAAATACCTAAGCGTATAGTTTTGGTAAACCTCTCAGCCTTCAATGGTTTAAGTCAGTCCTATCCTTTTGTTTTAGATACAATGTTAAATATAGATATGGATCCATAGTCATTCCATAGTTTAACGATTCTATTTCTCTCATTTGTATTGATCTAGATTAGCAAATGTAAAAAGAATTATCTTAACTATAGTTTGGGCACGGCTATGTAAATATTTGATCAGGGGGCCCAGTAAGTATCTAACTCCTAAACACGTAGAGGAACAAATTCTATTTTGACTATAAGTGTCTGTCATGCATTTCAAAACATTTATGAAAATAGTCTTTATAACTACCTTTTGACAGCATAGTGGTAGACTAGAATCAAAAAATGTCATCCATACATGCAAAACCTGCTTGCATCTCAAGTCTAAGGATAAACATAACTTTCACCATGTGTGTAATACACCCAATAACGCCGATCCATAAAGTGATTAACACATGTGGGGTATCCAATATTCAACCTCATTGAATAACATGTGAAGTTGGCAGAATCATCTTTGCATATTTTCTAGAATACAACCAAGCACTCATATTTGCCTTATCTTAACAATATTACCATATTGCTAACTGACAATGGATATAGCTTTAGAATACAACAAGTCATTCATGGATTATAAACATGCAAATATAGGATACAATTATTATAAAATGAAAATAAAATACCACGTATATTAATTCATTGATAAAAATAACAATCATTTAACATCACATTATCTAAATACTAACTAATACATCACAGATTTACATGAGACTACTAGCAGGACAAATTCCAATTGCCATAACATGTTCATAATGCTTATTGTATGGCATTAGCTTTATAAACGAATCAGCTACATTGTCATATGTGTGAACTTTCTTAAGGACAATCTCCCCTTCTTGAATTACTTCACAAATGTAGTGATATTTCCTTTGAAAATGTCTGTCTCTCTTCAAGATTCTGGGTCATTGGCAATTGCTAATGCATGCTCATTATCACATAGCATCTCCATAGGTCTTTTATCTGATCCCATGAGATCTCCAAGTCCATCAATAAATTTCCTCATCTAGACAGCTTCTATCGATGCTTCATCAACAACTATGCACTCGGCTTCTGTAGAATACATAGCAGTAGTGCTTTGCTTGGCACTCTTCCAGTCCATGGCTCTACCATTAAGTACGAACACATACCCTATTTGGGATTTGGTATAGTCCTTATCAGGCTAAAAAGTAGCATCAGCACAACAAGATACTTTCATCTCAGCTTTAGGTTTTTCCCCATAAATAAGAACCATATTTTTAGTATTCTCAAATACTTAAGAATAGTTTTAACAGAAGTCTAGTGAATCGCACCAGGATTTTGCTGAAATCGACTACACAAACTTTACGCAAAGGCAACATAAGGTATAGTGCATCTCACCGCATACATAATTGATCCTATAGCCGCAGCATAAGGAACTCTCTGCATACGTTATACCTCACTAGGTGTTTGAGCACCTTGGGACTTTCTATAGTCAGGCTTCTTTATCATTGGAGTACTACCCTTTTTAGAGTTTTCCATCTTAAATTTCTTTAAGGTTTTATAAAGATAAGCACTCTGACTAAGAGCAATCAACCGCTTAGATCTATCAAGTATGATCTTGATTCCAAGGATGTATGCTGCTTCTCCTTAGTCTTTCATAGAAAAACACTTACAAAGCCAAGATTTAACTTCTTGCAGCATTGTAACATAATTTTCCATGAGTATTATGCCATCGACATACAAGACTAGGAATGTAACATTACTCCCACTAGCTTTGAGATATACACATTGCTTATCATGATTTTGAGCGAAACCAATCTTCTTGATTTCCACGTCAAATCTTTTATTCCAACTTCTAGATGCTTGCTTTAATCAATAAATGGAACGTTGAAGTTTGTATACTTTGTTGGGATGTTTTGGATCCACAAACCCCTCAGGTTGTACCATTTATAGGTCCTCACTTAGGTGACCATTCAAAAAGGCGGATTTGACATCCATCTGCCAAATATCATAGTCATAGAACGCGTCTATGGCTAAAATAATCCTTATAGCTCTAATGTCTACAATAGGAGAGAATGTTTCCCCATAATCTATGACGTAGGTTTGGGTATAGCCTTTTGCTACCAGACGAGCTTTAAAGGTGTGTACATTTCCATCTATGTTAGTCTTTTTCTTGAAAAGTCATTTACTCCTAACAGTTCGACCAATAAGAGGAAGATCAACCAAACCCCAGACTTGGTTATATTTCATGGATTGCATTTTTGTATTCATAGCTTAAAGCCATTTGTCAGATTCAGGATCTGATAATACAACCTTGTAATTAGGAGGTTCATTAAGATCCCCTAATTCATATTCCTCAGCATCAATATAGAAACCATATCTATTAGGTGCTTGAGGTATCATTGCGGATCTACGAATAAGAACTCCAACACGTTGGGACTTGACCTCAGTAGGCACGACCTCATCATGTATTTCGCTAGTATTTTTAGAATGTTATGTATCATCTTCTTGAATAAATTCAAGTCCTACGTCACTCCCACTCGCTTCTTGTAATGTGAGACTATTCTCAAAGAACTCAGCATTTCGAGCAACAAAAATCTTATTCTCGAGTGGATAGTAGAAATAGTAAACTATTGTTTCTTTTGGGTATCCTACGAAGATACACTTAATGGATCTATAATTAAGTTTGCCAAGCGTGTGTCATTTCATGAGTGCCTCACAACCCCAAACCCTTAAGTAGGACAATTTAGGAGCTTTCCCATGCCATATTTCCTATGGCGTCCTATCAACCTTCTTGGTTGGAACCATATTTAGTATGCGAGCTGCAAACTCGAGAGCATATCCCCAAAAGGATTTTGTCAGAGTTGTTAGATTCATCATGGATCGAACCATATCAAGTAAAGTTTGATTCCTCCTCTTAGACACCCTATTATGTTGTGGTTTATAGGGTGGAGTAAGTTGAGATACAATACTACAACATTTCATGTGATTAACAAACTCATGACTCAGGTATTCACCTACTCTATCAGATCGAATAGCCTTTATCTTCTTACTGAGTTGATTTTCAACTTTATTCTGAAAGACCTTAAATGTTTCAAATATCTCATGTTTATGTTTCATAAAGTAAACATAACCATAACAGCTGAAATCATCTATAAAGGTAATTAAGTAACTAGCACCTTCTCTTGACACAGTTCTAAAAGGGCCAAATACATCAGTGTGTATAAGTCCTAATAGATCCTTAGCTCTTTCCACCTAATGTGGAAAATGCTTACACGCCATCTTTCAAGATATACAAGACTTGCATTTCTCAAGTAATTCATCGTGATTGGGTTGCAAGATCCCATCACGTTGAAGCTTGTCCATGTGTTTTTTGTTTATATGACCAAGATGACAATGCCATAGATATGAAGAGTCCAACACATGTTTGGCTCTTTTGTTGCTAACATTATACATAGAACTAACATTTGGATAAAGATTATGCATATTTATTTCATAAATACCATTACACGGAATTGCATTAAAATGAAACACATTATCTTTCGAAACAAAAATACCATAATTCGTAAATGTATGAATATTACCATTGTAAACCAAATGGGAAATTGAAACAACACCCCTAGTAATAGTAGGCACGAAATAACAGTTGTCTAATACAATTAATAAACCACTGAGAAGAACTAAATCAAAACTTCCAATAGCTTCAACGGTTGCACGCATTCCATTACCCACTTACAGACTTAAAGCTCCATGCTTCAACTTCCTGCTTCCTCTAAGTCCATGCGAAGTATTACATATATGAGTTCCACAACCCGTATCATACACCCAAGACTTATTAGGAAAACCATAGAGTTCTATAGTGAAGATACCTGAAGTACTAGCCCCGTTAACATTCTTTCTCTTCTTCAAATCAACATGGTAGGATGGACAATTCCTCCTCCAGTGACCCACCTCCTTGTAGTGGTGGCAGACAGAGTCCTTTGTCAGATTATATCTCTTAGGCGACGGTGGGATCTTGGCCTTGGGAGCATAATCAAGCTTAGTCTTTCCCTTGTCTTTACCCTTTACCCTTTGCGGCTTCTTCTTGTCCTTTTGGATCTTACCCTCACCTATAGCTAGAACAGTAGGAGTTTTAGCCTTTTTAGGAATTCCTTTCTCATAGAGTTTCAACATAGCATGCAATTCAGCTATCGTCTTCCTTATGTTATGTATGTTATAGTTCTGAACGAACTAATCATAGTCCTTATTGAGAGAATTCAAGATAAGACTCACACCAAGTTCATTAGGCATAACATAGCCTAAGCGTTCCAATGTATCCAAGTAGTTCTTCATCTTTAAGAGATAGGAGCTCACTGACTGACCATCCTACTGTTTGCAAGCATGGAATGCTTTGCCTGTTTCAAATAGTTCCTGTTTAGCTTGTTCCTCGAACATTGTCTTAAGTTCTTGGATCATGTCATATGCCTTATAGTTTTCAAGTGCCCTATGAAGATCAGGAGACATACTACCAAGCATAAGGCATGCTACCTCATTTTGTGCGTCGAACAATGCGTCATATGCATCATGCGCAGCTTGAGATGCCACAGGGTAAGGAAGAGGTATCAAAGGATGTTCCAAATGTGCTAGTTTATTCTCAGACCTAAGAACAATTCTTAGGTTTTGAAACCAGTTCGTAAAGTTTGGTCCAGTAAATTCCTTTTGTTGGAGAATCAACCTGATAGTCGAATTGTTTGTGTTTTGGGCAGCAACAGCCATCTACAAAACAATCAAAAGTTCAGAAAATATTAGTATCTTCGATAATAATCTCTTATAAAATTAACTACCCATGTTTATAAAAATAAACAATTAATTTTAACAAGGGTCTAAGATCCAACTTGACGTTCTACCATTAATGCAATTGATCTACTAGAAATGGTAAACTCAAAAGGTAATCAACGTGTGATCATTGCCAACATGGGCAACTCTTAGGTATTATGGGGTACAAGGCATCATAATCCAGAATTATAATGTCAAGTAGCATGTTAAACCCCATCGTTTGCCTTGGGTCTAAGGTCTGACCAACCATACTCGATATAAGTCGTCCAATACAAAATTACTAACTTTATAGTCTCAGGTCTGACTATACGATTGTTATATTACCTTGTTTTGCAATTTACCTAAGACTATCTTAAAGTAAAAATACAAACTCAAGTGATTTCATACTTGGATGGCAAATGACTTAATTTATAGGGTATATATTTGATAAATCAAGTGTTACCAAAATTATGTATGAGGAAGCATGCATACAACCTTATAACACTAGTGATTTTAAAACATTCCCATTTTTGTTTTAAAAACGTTCTATAAATAGAAATCCTTTACATTTTATAAATCACATGCCATTTATAAAATTAAGGTTGCCATGTTTATAACATTTTAAAGTATAAGTGATCTTACTACGGATAAGATTAGTACCCCATGGGAAATAATCAAACCCTAGTAACGATTACGACATACTTAAAATATTGTTGAAACGTTTATGTAAAATTGTTTTATTTTTGCGTTGTTCCGTCGCGGGTTCCCTTGCGGAAATCACTAAACCTTTGCGTTATAGAACGTTGCAAGAGTTTAACAAGTTTACGTATATAGCAACATGATTTAGCAAAGTGTACATATCAATATACATACAATAAGCATTTTAATCAAGTGCTTTTAGTCCATATTAATTTTGAAAATTATTTTTGCATATTATAAAAAAATGCCATATATATAATCATGCAAAACCAATTTAACAAATTTAATCATACTAAAGATAATCATTTATGCAATTAAACAAGTATTCAACAAAAGTCTTCTCTAATTTTGCAATTAGACAATTAATTCATGTAATGATTTTATGCATACCAACTAAACAAACATGCAAACAAGATATATTAAGCTTAATAACCATGGTTTACATACGCGTAACACATGGATGACAATTTATTAACAATAAATAAGCAACAATATATCATAATCGTAAATTATAAGCCACGCAACATAATAAGCGAATAGAATCATGTAAAAATATAACCATATTTTATTTCCTTATTTTATGTGATATTTAGGGCAAATATATTTCAATAAATAATTTCCTATAATAGATTTCACATATAAGGCAAGAAATATACACAAAATATGCATTTTTTACATGTTTTTATGTTTTTTATGTAATACAAAGCTATATGATTTGGTTCGTGATGCCACTTTTAGAAATGATTATCTAATAACCCTAATATACAGAATATTCTACGAGCTACGCAACGAAAATAAAGCACATATAGCAATTAACATAAAAAACATAAAAGGAAAAACGTACCTCTAACATCCAAGCTAGTAACGAAACGAGAAGTTTTCGAGTACACGCACGTGTGTGATACGTGCAAACCAAAAACCCTTGGAGTTACTAAAGGAGATTAACTCTAAGTGTATCCACATACACATTAAACCAAAACACCACTCGAATGCTAGTTCTTGAGACCAACAAAACATGAGAATACTAGATCGTATGTTCAAAAATCAAAACTCCCTTACAAGGGGGGTGTTGTTTCGTTGACCACAGGAGAAAGAAAGAGAATGGATGAAGAATTATGAGCTAGGGGGTCCTCTATATATACTAGGTGAATTATGGTTTACCTAAAACACTTAGCTTAGGGCCAAAGATAACTCAAAACCCATAAAACCTTCTCCTTAGGCCTTGGCCGGTCAAAACCCACCCAAACACCCCTTGGTGTTGACTTTTTGACTTTTCAATTATTTATGGACAATTACTTTTAATTACACATTAATTAAAAAGCCTTATAGTTAATAATTTGTAAACGAACTAATTAACAACCGTTAGTATTCTATCGTCAGATCATATATTAATATATATAGTAAATATACAATTATATTATTATAAACATTAATAGAGTGATATCTAAGTGTATACGTGTGTGACCCCGTAGGCTCACGTATTCCCAACCGTATAAATATCCGTATGACAAGAGCACAAACCAACAAGCTGGGACTGGAAGAATATGCTTCTGATAAGAGATAAAATAAAGCCTTTTGTGAGTTACAAGATTGGGGATGGGAAAGATACATCTGTTTGGCATGATAAATGATGCAATATTGGGCCTCTAGATAGATTCATTACTAAAAGAGATCTGTATAATGCAAGGCTTGCTGATAATACAAAAGTGGTTGAGTTTATGAATAATGATGTTTGGAAGTGGCCTGAAGGTTGAGAAAATTTATTTCCTTCCTAATCCAAGTTTTGATGGTCAAACAAAAGATAATGTTTGTTGGGTTAATGAAAATCAAAAGGAGATGAAATTTTCTACAAAGATTAATTGGGTTTGTTTGAGAGACAACTGGCCTAAAGTTCATTGGAACAGTGTGGTATGGTTCTCTCAGTTAAATCATGGACCAACTTTTATCTTATGGCTTGCAATTCATGGTAAGCTAATGACTCAAGATAAAATTATGAAGTGGAAGAGTGGTGTGGATTTGAAGTGTTCTTTTTGTTCTTGCTGTGAAGATAGCCATGAGCATCTATTCCTTCAGTGTCCTTATTCTTCTCAAATTTAGAAAAAGATGAAAGTAAAAAATAAGATGAATGGTAGTCGTAATTCTATCCAGTTGGTGGTCAATAGTCTTGCTGCTAAATCATTCAAAAACAATATTTGCGGGATTATACAAAGGCTTATAATCTCTGCAGTGGTATACTATGTTTGGCAAGAAAGAAATTTGAGAAATTTTCAAAATAAAACTAGAATTGTGGAAGTTTTATGCAAGTGTATTGAGGATAATGTAGAAGGGATGTTAAGGACTACGAAAGTTAAAAAGACTTCTGCAGTGCTTGATGTTGCAAAGATATGGGACCTGCAGTGGAGTCTTAATAAGCTAATAAAAAATATTTGAGTTCTGGTTGAAGGGGTGTTTAGGTCAGGACTTGTCTTATGGTCCTGACTATGAATGATCTCTATATGATAATTTGTCTCTGCTACAACATTAATTAGTAGTGTGAGTATATCTGCAGGCTATAACAATGGTATGGTCTTTGTATCTTGGAGTTTTTCTAGGTAAGCTTTTCCTATTTTAATCCTGATAGCAATTCTAGTTTGGCCTAGGGAGGGGTTGGTATTCTATTTTGGGTCAATATATGGGCTTAATTAGTTAAATGTACCATAAAGTAGGTCCATACATTGTGAAGGGTATATAGTCTGGGTGGGTATTTGCATGTTGTTTGGAATAGAGAGTGGTGAAAGATGACACTTCTTGGTCCAAAATATGCAATACTAAAGGAGGATAGGTGGGATGTAAGTGAGGGTGTGTGTTCCCTTTCTAGTGATGCCTGACCCTCTTTGCCCTTGATCATAACAGTGAGGTAGTGTTGATGTTTTGGTTATAGGTGTAAATGGTTTGGAAATGTAGCTAGTCAAGGTTTAGCCCCTCACTTATTTGTGAATGGGAGCTATAGCTTTCTTGATTATGCCAACTTAATGTCCATCACAAGCTTATTGTGGTTGTAGGTTGAATGAGCTGTAAATGAATTAAGTTTGGAAATGTAGTCAAGAAGTTATGGTTTTTTGGTGAATTAAAAGTGAGCATAAGGTTAGACTTGATGTCAAGCTTATCTATGGTGTTTGGGATAACTATCAGAGGTTGTTTCATTGTTGTGTTGTCAGATAAAAGTGACATTGTGCCCGAGATAGTAAAAGATATCTGATAACTAAGGGATTGTATTAGAGATGTATTTGGTTTGATTTGTATTCCCTTCTAGTACGATTTGTTCTTAAAGGAGATAGTCTTGTCTATCTCTTTGTATTGATGTACACATTACTAATTAATAAAAAGTTTCACATTTTCACCAAAAAACAAAAACATATGGACGTTAGAAAAGTAGATGAAATATGAGAAAATTCTCCTTTTGTCAGTTTGAAAAGGTACCAATAATGCTAACTTATGATTCTTTGGCTAGGCATCGTGAAATTTAGTTTTATAGAAGTCCCTAAATTTTGAATAGTCCAAGGCATTATAATAAGACATATGGACGATAGAAAAGTAAATGAAATATGATAGCTTAAGGGCGGCCTAGTAGCAAAAGAAGTTGTGACTATCACTTTAAAATGTGTGATGTCTCAAGTTCAATTCCTGCTAGGTGCAAACAACCTTAAAGTGGCCACACCAACCTCCTGAAAAGGGAGTGATTTTGAGTCTGTGTGATGATGAGTTCAAACCCCATGAATTAGTCGACCAAAAGGTTAAAAAACATGGTTAGAAAAAATGTAAATGAAATATGAGAAAATTCTTCTTTCAACCAATCAGTTAGAAAAGGTACCAATAATGCTAACTTATGATTCTTTGGCTAGGCATCATGGAATTCAGTTTTATAGAAGTCCCTAAATTTTGAATTGTAACAAGATGGGTGTGTTTAGTTGGGGAAAAATATCTTATTTTTTTAGAAATTTTTTTCATTTGAGAATGAAAAAACTGAAAACTTGTTTAGTTGGACTTTTTTCCAATACTTTTCAAAAAACAAAAAATTCTCATTTTCTAAATTTATATGAAAAAATAGAAAACCACAATTTACTGTTCTCCATTTCTTTTTTCCCCTAACAAAATAAAACGTAAATATGACTCAAACCAAATAAAACGTGAGTATCAATATTCTAACCCTA
The DNA here is from genome assembly GCA_026074375.1 of Tanacetum coccineum. Taxonomy (NCBI): domain Eukaryota; kingdom Viridiplantae; phylum Streptophyta; class Magnoliopsida; order Asterales; family Asteraceae; genus Tanacetum; species Tanacetum coccineum. The sequence goes on from BQNB010058803.1 coordinate 24,622, forward strand.
TCTAGAGGTGACAAATGAGTCGGTTTGGGTCATGGGTCAAATGGGTCATGGGTCAAATGGGTCATGGGCCAAACATGTTATGTTTAAAAAATGGGTCTAACAGGTCATGGGTCAAACGGTTTTGGTCAGGTTGACCCACTAAATTATGGTGTTTTCATACATTTTTGAACGTTTTATACGTTTCGTCAGTCTTTTTATGTTTACGTCGGTTTTTCCGTTTTTTACGTTTTCGTCCGATTTCTTATGTTTTCGTCTGTTTTTTACGTTTTTGTCCGATTTCTTACGTTTTCGTCCGTTTTTTAACGTTTTCGTCCGTTTTCTTAAGTTTCCATCTGTTTTTTTACGTTTTCGCCTGTTTTCTTACATTTCCTCAGATATTTTACGTTTTCATCTGTTTTTTTACGTTTTCGTCCGATTTCTTACGTTTACGTCCGTTTTTTACGTTTTCGTCTGATTTCTTACGTTTTCGTCCGATTTCTTACATTTTCGTCCGATTTCTTACGTTTTCGTCTGTTTTTTTACGTTTTCGTCCGATTTCTTACGTTTTCGTCCGTTTTTTACGTTTTCTTCAGATTTCTTACGTTTTCGTCTGTTTTTTTACGTTTCCGTCCGGTTTCTTACGTTTTCGTCCGATTTCTTATGTTTTCGTCTGTTTTTTACGTTTTCGTCCGATTTCTTACGTTTTCGTCCATTTTTTACGTTTTCGTCAGATTTCTTACGTTTTCCTCCGGTTTTTTTACGTTTTCGTCCGGTTTCTTACGTTTTCGTCTTTTTTTTTACGTTTTCGTTTGATTTCTTACGTTTTCGTCCGATTTCTTACGTTTTCGTCCTTTTTTACGTTTCTGTCCGGTTTCTTACGTTTTCATCCGATTTTTTATGTTTTCGTCTGTTTTTTTAAGTTTTCGTCCGTTTCTTACGTTTTTGTCATATTTCTTACGTTTTCGTCCGTTTTTTTTACGTTTTCGTCCGATTTCTTACTTTTTCGTCCGATTTCTTACGTTTTCGTGCGATTTTTTACGTTTTCGTCTGTTTTTTACGTTTTCGTCCGATTTCTTACGTTTCCGCTTTCTTCCGTTTTGGACGTTTTCTTTTGTTTTTTGACCCCTTTCTTTGTTTTCCTACGTTTAATACGTATTTAATTGTTTTTATAAAACAGATAAAACCGTAAACAATTAGACGAAAATGGACGGGAGCATAATAAAACAGACAAAAACAGACGTAAATGTAAAAAAAAGACGAAAACGTAAGAAAACTGACAAAAACGTAAAAAAGGGGACAAAAACGTTAAAAACGGAGGTAAATGTAAAAAAAAGACGAAAACGTAAGAAAACTGACAAAAACGTAAAAAAGGGGACAAAAACGTTAAAAACGGAGGAAAACGTAAAAAAAGACAAAACGTAAGAAATTAGATGAAAACGTAAGAAATCTAACGAAAACGTAAGAAATATGACGAAAACGTAAAAAACGGACGAAAACGTAAGAAATCAGACGAAAACGTAAAAAAACCTACGCAAACGTAAGAAATCGGACAAAAACGTAAGAAATCTGACGAAAACGTAAAAATTGGACGAAAACGTATGAAATCGGGCGAAAACCTAACTAATCGGTCGAAAACGTAAGAAATATGAAGAAAACGTAAAAAAAACGGACGAAATCGTAAGAAATCGGACGAAAATGTAAGAAATCGGACGAAAACGTAAGAAATCAGGCGAAAACGTAAGAAATCGGACGAAAACGTAAAATAACATACGAAAACGGAAGAAATCGGACGAAAACGTAAAAAACATACGAAAACGTAAAAAACAGACGAAAACGTAAGAAATCGGACGAAAACGTAAAAAAAAGGCGAAAACGTAAGAAATATGATGAAAACGTAAAAAAAACTGACGAAAATGTAAAAAACGAACGAAATCGGACAAAAAAGTAAAAAAACAGACGAAAACATAAGAAATATGACGAAAACGTAAAAAAAATGGACCAAAACATAAGAAATTAGACGAAAACGTAATGTTATATGAGATTTATATATGTTCGGTAATGTTAATTTCGAGTATACTAAAAATTAAATATATGCTTATGATTCGGGAATGTTAATTTCGAGTATATTGCAAATTAAATATATGCTTATGATTGTAGTTAGTTTTTATTAATTTTATTTGTATTTTATTTTATTATTATTTTTATAATCGTATACAAAGAGCTAATATGAAAAAAATATTAAATATGAAAAGAAAAATAAGTGAAAATAGATCAATTTAAATATCTTTTCACTTTTTAAAAAGAAAAATACAACTCCAATCTAAACATGTTTTCAAAATTCTCAACTCTTATTTAAAAAAGAAAAATCATCCCCTTCTCTAGAAATTTAAAAACAGAAAAATATGAAAATTTTTCGACACTTAAATACCACCATAGACTTTACAAAAGTAAATGAAATATGAGACAATTCTCCTTTTAACAAAATCATTTTGAAAAAGCATGATTCATGATGTTGTACCAAAGACAACGATGGGTGGTGCCATGATTTATAGTTATAGGGTGCCGACTTTCTTCCAATAAAGTAGTGATTATGTGCAAACAGGACCACCATGTCCCGTAGTCTGAAGTTTCAATATATTTGCTATATAACCTATAGGTCATGTTCCGGCTGTGATCGTGTTGTGGGTTTGGATAACTCGTCTCTTTGCTTATAAAACTCGATTATATAGTTTTCTAATGTTGTTCATGATTTAATACAAAAGCTACATACAAGTAAAGAAAACTCTTGTATGCTATTAGTAAATTTACACGTAACAAAAATTTATTTACACTAAGATCACAATTCATACAAAAACAATCAGTATCCAATGAAATTTTAACTAGTTACATTATTCTAGCTTTTATAAAAATATCATCAAAAGAAAACTATTAGTATAAAAACTTTGCTTCTTGTATTCTTCGCTTGCTTTGAGCAATGATATTCCATTAGGCTAGTCTAATGAATATAACCCTGTAAATGAATAAACTTAAATTTTAAGCTAGTTCTAGTTAAAAAAAAAAGGTAGTTATTGTTTAAGAGATGGATGTGAGATCATGAAAGAATAATATCATCTCAAATAATAAAGAAACACATCATAGCCATCTATTTTTCATTAAATAAAAAAAACTCACTTTTCACCTTTTAAAAAAAAAGCAATATATCTTGCAAACGGTAAATCGTCAAAATACGAAAAATACACCATTGCGACGAGACTATTTTTATCTTTCAATAGACAAGTACAGTACTTTGATATATTTTCGACGGATTTTTTAAATTGAAATTTCCGCCCAGAAAAATCGCACGTGATTTGTAAAATCACTTGTGATTTTTTTTTATTTTTTTATTTTTGGTTTTTATACAGCAGAAACAAATAACTTTTATTATTATTTATTATTATTTACATAGTATTGGAAGTAAAACGAGAAACAAGTTGTGTCGCTAGTCTTTTTTAATTGCAAAGTTAATTCTTTTGGAAACTACATTTTTGGATTTGGGTTTCATAACATTGTTATTTATAACCCATTAAACTATGTTGAGTAGCTCTACCGCCTCAGATTCAAGAAAATTAAAAGTATCAAACACGCATTTTAACAAAATCATGTGTGATATCATAAATCACATGTGATTTCACAAAATCACATGTCACGAAATCACATGTGATTTTTAAATTAACGATGAGAGTATTTTATCTTTCAGTAGACGGTCATTTTTATATGCATTTGACGACTTTTTAGTGTTAAAATTTATGCCAAGAAAAATTACACGTGATTTGTAAAATCACTTGTGATTTGCTGTTTTTAAAAATCACGTGCTATTTCATAAATCACATGTGATTTCACAAACTCATTTATGACTTTTAAAGTAATAAATCACGTGTGATTTCATAAATTTATAAATCGCATGTGAATTTACAAATTTACGTGTGATTTTTAAAGTAATAAATCACATATGATTTTTCGAATCACGTGTGATTTTTTATGGACGGAAATTAAAAAAATAATCAAAAGTATATAAAATTGCCCGTCCATAGAAAGATAATTTAATTCTCTTCGCGATGGTATAATTAAATTTGCGTAACGATTAACGGGTTGAGAGATATTTTAATTTTTAAAAAAAATGATGAAAGTGATTTTTTAATTAAATTCACATAGAATTTAATCTAAGTCATTAGATGGAAATAAAATAGATGGTTGAGATTGAATGAATTATTTTTTAATTAAATATTGTTCTACATGTATCTTTTGTCTTAAGAGATAATATACTCCGTAATAAACAACTAAATAAAATTGCATCTACTTTGTTTGTTTTTATGTGTGACCTAGCTAATGGAGACCCGTTGACAAAAATGCATGTGCACATGCTTAAATACACGCTTAATGCATAAATCATTACTACAGTTGTATTATATACTCTCTCTCTGAATTTTCACTAATCAATTTTTTATCAAAACAACTAAACAAATCATTAAATACATAAATAAGCATGATTAATCTCCTATTGACCACATAGGTTCACTCGCCTTGATTGCGGGCTATCTAAAAGGATAGTCGGCCCAGAGAATAATCGGTTTGTAATGTCAAATCGAACACCCAAATTATCAAAAAAAACATGATTATTAGACACAGCAATCACAAAACTTTCACCTATTTTTAATATCACAATGCATATACCCATCTCAAAACCTTTTGTCATTAAAAAGGCCACTTTTCAAAATACCTCAAATGTAAAAAAAAAAGTCATTGTACAACTTTTTGCTCTAATGACAAGAAGCTGTTAAAAGACTTTTTAGAAAATTCACATTCTTCTACCTCCTATCGAAAATGCCCTTATATTTAGGCCAAATAGTATTATTATTGTTACTCTATACTATACCGACTCATTGACTAATTCATTAGCGTAGCACACAAGATTAGATTCTCTATTTTATTAAAAGAATCGATTTAATAAAAATAACCTACTGGATCGTGTTCCCCACGTAAAAAACGTAATGCCCAAGTAATATCACACTATATAAAGAAACACACACCTTCATTCGACACAACAACATCACAAATCACCATCATATCAATTACTTCAATTCAACTTCGTATTTTATTAACACCATCTTCTTATCGCAAATGGCACCAACAACAACCTCCCTCCTTGGTCCACCAGAGATCCACCGTTCCGCACCCAAAATCGCTGCCCAGCCACCCACTTCCACCAGGATCTCTAACCCGTTCATCAACGCCATGGTCTCTGACTTCAACTCCATCACTAGTACTCGAAATCTACCCATGGGGTACACCGAAAACATGTCTGCTACCTATTTATCCTCGGGTAACCCTTGTCTCGACTTTTTCTACCACGTCGTCCCAGACACTCCACCAAAAACTATCACTCGACGTTTAAAACAATCATGGGAACATGACCCTTTGAAAACGTTAAAACTAATATGTAACCTACGTGGGGTACGAGGCACTGGCAAGTCGGATAAAGAAGGGTTTTATACGTGTGCATTATGGCTTCATAAAAACCACCCTAAAACCCTAGCATGTAACTTGGGTCCGATGGCGGATTTTGGGTACTTTAAGGATTTACCTGAGCTACTGTATAGACTTCTTGAAGGAGCTGATGTACGAAAAATAGCAAAAGAGGAACATATGAATCGATCAAGACCCTATAGAGGAGGTAGTCGTAGAGCTGCTTTGTTTAAGCGAAATGCAAAGAAGAAAGCTCCGAGAGAAGTGCGGGTTCTGTCCGAGATGAAAAGAGTGGAAATCGAGAAGGCAAACGCGAGTGAAAAAAGAAAAGAGAAGAGGATTAAGAGGGCTAAGAAAGCATTTGAGAGGTATAACCGAGACCCGGATTACAAGTTCTTATATGAACGTGTATCTGATCTTTTTGCAGAACACTTAAGATCCGACATCAAGTTCTTAAACCAAGGGGAGTTGAGGAAAATCAGTCTTGCTGCTAAATGGTGTCCTTCATTGGATTTATCATTCGATAGATCGACTTTACTATGTGAAAGCATAGCAAAGAAAGTGTTTCCTCGTGAAGAATACCCTGAATACAACGACATAGAAGAAGCTCACTATGCTTATCGTGTACGTGATCGGTTGAGGAAAGAAATATTGGTGCCTCTTCGTAAAGCATTGGAGTTACCGGAAGTTTACATAGGACAGAATCAATGGGGTTTAATACCGTATAATCGAGTAGCTTCAGTTGCAATGAAATTATACAAACAGAAGTTCTTAAAACACGATAAACTGAGGTTTGAAGAGTATCTAGATAATGTTCACTCGGGTAAGGCCACAATCGCAGCAGGTGCTTTGCTTCCACATGAGATTATATCATGTTTGGAAGATGAAGATGGTGGTCAAGTGGCTGAGCTTCAATGGACGAGAATGGTGAACGATTTGTTAGCAAAAGGTAAGTTAAATAACTGCCTAGCGATTTGTGATGTTTCGGGTAGTATGATGGGGACTCCGATGGAAGTTTCAGTGGCTCTCGGGATTCTAGTTTCGGAATTAAGCGAGGAACCATGGAAAGGGAATGTCATCACGTTTAGCGCAAACCCAAAGATGCAAAAAGTGCAAGGTCAAGATCTAAAATCAAAGACGGAATTCGTTAAAAGTATGGAATGGGGGATGAACACTAATTTCCAAAAGGTGTTTGATTTGATTCTTGAAGTAGCATCTAGTAATGGGTTGAGTGACGATGAGATGATTAAGAGGGTATTCGTATTTAGTGATATGGAGTTTGATCAAGCCTCGGCGAATCCATGGGAGACTGATTATCAAGTGATTAAGAGGAAGTTTGCAGAGAAAGGGTATGGAGGAGCAGTGCCAGAGATTGTGTTTTGGAATTTGAGGGATTCACGGGCAACACCAGTGGCTGGGAAGGAGAATGGGGTAGCGCTTGTTAGCGGGTTTTCCAAGAATTTGATGACATTATTTATGGACGACACAGGGAATATGAACCCTGAGGGTGTTATGGATCAGGCTATTTCGGGCGAGGAGTATAACAAACTGGTTGTGCTTGATTAATGGTGTTCGATAAATCAAAAGACTAGAAATAAATTTTCACTTTCTAATACAGAGGTACAAAAGTTGTAATTTTCACTTTTTCATCTGGAAGATCTTTTGTTACCTTAACGAGGGTATTAAAAACCTTGTATGAAGCTCGGGTCTGTACCAATTCAATAAATCAATATTTGGCTGGCCAGTCGCAACTCTTATCCTGCATTTTATTCAAAAAACAAGCAAGATCAAAGACTAAAAAGAAAATGAAAGGGCTATTGTAGAAGAAAAAAGTAGTGTTACATAGTTTCTACACCATATGATACGCCGATGTAACTGGAATGGTCTACAGACCATGTTATTGTCATAAGCATACTGTACACTGAATCATCTTAAAGTTTCTAAAAAGAATAATAGATGTTGATGCACATTATTTTCTGTTCATACCTGAATCCAAGAGCATTAGTAAACATCTAGTTTGCAACCAGGTTAACTTATTGGCTTTAACTGCATTTTGAACAACTTATTGGCTTTAACTGCATGGAGAAAACAGGTTGCTGTTAAATCTATGTTCATCCCACTTCAGCAATATTGACCTCTATATTCATAACTTGCCGAACACAGCAAACAGTTACACTTGTTACTTATTGGCACAAAATAAGCAAATTTAGACACCAACATGTTTAAAATAACTAATACGCAATTTTTTTCTTAAAAAAAAGGTTAAATAAGCAATCCCAAACACCCCCTTCATACCAACAACAACAATATCCAGTTAAATCTATGTTCATCCCGCTTCAGCAATATTGACCTCTATATTCATAACTTGCCGAACACAGCAAACAGTTACACTAGTTACTTATTGGCACAAAATAAGCAAATTCAGACACCAACATGTTTAAAACAACTATAAGCTAATACGCAATTTTTTTCTTAAAAAAAAAGGTTAAATAAGCAATCCCAAACACCCCCTTCATACCAACAACAACAATATCCAATCCCACCGGAGCGAGACAATCACACCCAATTCATGCAAATATTTTATACTACTAATTAACCTCAAGCAAAATAAAATAAAACTATACATGGTCCTATTTAAAAGGAACCCCAAAAAATCAAACACCGAGAATACCTAAGAGAAACCATCAGACCTCCATTTGGTACAACCAAGGCATTATCAAACAAATGAAGTTAATCTTAGAGACGGAGCCAGGGGGTGTCCCGCGGGTGCCCTGGACACCTATGGAGTTTTTTGATATAGTGTTAATTTTTGAAAAAAATGACGATTTTTCCCAAATGTATTATAAATGCACCCGGTCCATCGAAATGTGTTTCTAGTCTTATCGTTTTTAATGAAATCTTCGTTTTAATTCGCTTTTTAACTTTATTATATTAAGGTTAAAAAAAACTTTGTGCACCCTGTCATATTTGGTTATGGCTCCGTCCCTTAATCTATTACGTACTACTTTTAGTTCGATGAGAATTATTCCGATCGACACACAACTATACTTTTCGAAATTAAGAAAAAACCACATCATAACTTTTAACTAAAAAAACAAGGCTGACGGTCTAAGGAAAAACAGAGATATGGTTGCATATGTATATGAATTTATGAATAGAGGGACTGATTTAGAAAGGGCAAGCCAACTCAATGAAACAGTACTACAATCAACTTAAGGGAGAAGAAAAATGGTCCAAAGATTGATCAAGAGTTACCTTGATCAAAAGATTTACATTGTAGAATGGGAAGTTTTCATTATCATGTTATTTTCGGTTGGTTGAAGCAATTGATGAGCTGCTAAAAAAATGGCAAAAGTTCATATTAACCCACTTGACCTAAAAAGTCAACATGTAATTTTTTGTACAAATCTAACTTATGTACCTGATATATATCATTAGGCCTAGACATCTTGGGGAGCCAATTGTGCAATTCTTGAATGCCATTAATGAATTCCAACAAAGGCATAGGTACATGCATGGCACTTCAAAATTAGGCATGTGAGTATATTGAGCATGGAGTCAATGCAAGGGAACTTTAAACAAGCAGATAGTAGAATCAAGACTTCACACTAAACCACATGCACCGTTCAAGAATATATTTGCAATCAAAGTGACATGATATGTTTACTTCACGAAATTGGCACTCGTATATGTAAAGACTTTAGGTTTGATCATGGGTATATCTACACGGAAATTTTGTAAGGGAGGGGGTATAATGTACACAAGAGCAAGACAAACCTTTTTGTGCTAAAACTGTGATGATCATTTGAATTATTATCAATGGAGAAAGACAGAGACATGTGATCCTACACAAAGGGATAGTCTTTAGCAGTGAGTAATTGTACTACGAAGTACTAAACAATGTTTTGAGCAGTAGAATATGTTAACTTCTTGGCATCTGATTAGCAAAGGAATATAGTATAATCAAAACTACTCACAATATGGTAAACTCAGCTATACAATGACATAGTTGAATCAAGAAATGGATCCAGCAATGAAGAAATGGATCCTGCTATATCATAAGAAAACATCATAATACATATGAGGAAAGCACAGAAAAATCTAATATTAAGAAACACGCAGACTTAATCGACGTGTGCATGCATTCATGCAATCTTGCATGTCCGCAGTTGGAACATTCGATAAGCCATGCAATAAAATAAAATAAAACCAAAATGGCTTCCTGAATAACAAATATGCTTTATATGGATCCTTAGAAGAGACATGTGATCCTACACAAAGGGATAGTCTTTAGCAGTGAGTAATTGTACTACGAAGTACTAAACAACGTTTTGAGCAGTATAATATGTTAACTTCTTGGCATCTGATTAGCAAAGGACTATAGTATAATCAAAACTACTCACAATATGGTAAACTCAGCTATACAATGACATAGTTGAATCAAGAAATGGATCCAGCAATGAAGAAATGGATCCTGCTATATCATAAGAAAACATCATAATACATATGAGGAAAGCACAGAAAAATCTAATATTAAGAAGCACAACCTCTGATTGTGATATATTATATATAAACCCCAACCTCTGGTTAGACATTTCATTCCAACTCAACCATTTCCTTTGTTTCTTACACCTAGAAGCACAATGTCATCCACAAATCACACTACCCTAACTTGTTTGGTTTAACTCTTCTTCTCTGCTACTCTGCTTTCACATGCTGCTTCTCTAACAAGAGCTTGTGGACTGCGACACAAGTGGTACAGATCAGGGATGTGAGGGTGGTCTTATGGACAACGCCTTCGACTTCAACGTAAGCAATAAAGGTCTCACTACAGAGAGCAATTATCCATACAAAGGAGTTGATGGCACCTGCAACAGCAACGAGGAATCTAACCATGCTGCAACGATTATGGGTCATGAAGATGTTCCTGCTAATAGTGAAAGTGGACTGTTGAAATCTGTAGGTAGTCAGCCTGTCTCTGTTGCCATTGATGCAAGTGGGTCCGATTTCCAGTTCTACTCTAGCGGTGTGTTTACAGGAGAGTGTGGCACGGAACTTGATCACAGTGTTACTGCAGTTGGTTATGGAACTAGTGATGATGGGACAAAGTATTGGTTGGTAAAGAACTCATGGGGAACAAGTTGGGGCCAAGAGGGGTATATAATGATTCAAAGAGATGTTGAAGCCAAAGAGGGCATTTGTGGCATTGTCATGCATGCTTCCTGCCCTACCGCCTAAGAAGAACAAGAGAATGTGCTTACATCATTGTATAGCCGAAACATATTGTGTAGAACAAAGTATGATACTCATTCAAAAGTAAAATCATTGTATAGCTGAAATTGTCGCACTATGTACGGAACCTTTTGTGACCTTGGTTGTCTTTTCAAAGTTTATTACCGAAACAAGTGGTAAAAGGGGTTCTATAATGACGAGGTTTTCAAGTGAAAGGATTTCAGAAACCTGAAATGCTTGTACCAGAAACAAAATATAACAAGAATACAAGTGAAAAGGAGAAACGAGTCACAATGAAATCTCCTCTAAAATAACAGCCTACATACACCCGATCAACCTCATTGGTCAACACAGGTTGAAAAGAGTGGCGTGGTTTTCAATTAAAAGGGTTTCCAAAACCTTAAATGCTTGTACCAAAAATAAATTATAACAATCATATAAATGAAAAGGAGAAATTAGTCGAATTGGAATCCCCTCTACAATAACAACCTACATACACGCCATCAGCCTCAACGGTCAAAACAAGCTGAAATGGGCGACGAGGTGTTCAAGTAAATTCAAAAGCAACTTATCTTATTGTGTTTGTATAAATCCAATAATCACTTTTGAGTAATTAGATAATACAAATTAGAGTGTATGCTTATCAGGCTTCTTTAACCTGCTTTCAAGATGTCTGAATCACAACATTTCTATGAGCTATATTTAACCTGTTCTGTTATTTCACATCATAATTTGCAGAACACGCTGGAATATTGACTTTTAATACAGCTTAAGCAAATCCAATATTATCTCCTGGATCGTGTTTTGATACAACTGTAAGCTACTTAAGCACTGTCACAAAAAGAAGGCTGTTCAATACAGCAATCCCACTTTAGTAATTCAGAAACTCAGCATCTCAGCATACAAAATATCGGCCTACATAGATTCAAACAATCAAAACCTATGTCGGCCATCCACAACAAATACAAAGCGCCAAAATTACAAAAGCATCTGCAAAAAAATAATTAGCTTGGCGCACAAACCTACACTATATATATTGCTCAACCAAACCTCAAAGATAAAAACTTACATGAAAATAAGAAAAGATATATAGCGGGTCAGAAATTTTCAATCGATGATTGCCTGCTGCTCACAAGTCACATCCTTTAATTTATGGTTCCCTTGCCAATTGCTCGTTGACTAGAAAAAAAGTTTAATTGTGCGCAATGCCATGGCCTTCGATTGTTTAGAATAGCTTAAAAATTGGTTTGGGTGTTGGATGCTATCTATTATTAGCATTGAGCTTCTATGGCAACACTTGTGTTCAACTGTGCATAGAAGATTAACGTAATGCCGGATCAACAACCAAAATTTCTGAAGTTTACTAAGAATAGAAGTCGATAAAAGCTTTCAAGCACTGTCATATTAGATGATCGTAGTAATGCATACATATGCAGATGGTACAATTATCCCCATATTGATCAACCAAATAGAACGTCTAACAAACCACAATGCCTAACACATAGTTTACATTATATTATTTCTAATCATCATTTATATTGCATTTCTAATTAAACTAGTAGTAATTATTATTACAAACTATAAAGAAGACTTTAATTAATTAGCTACGGGTAAAACTGTCATTCTGACAAAAAGTAAGAGAGAGAAAGCAGTAATAAATGCACTTTTCTTAAACTGTGTGTTTTTTGTCGGGGGACAATAATTTTGGGACGGAGGGAGTACTACTTATGTTCTACAGTAATTTTCTTTTTTTTTCTTTTTATTATATAGTGATTGTTCACTATTAAAAATAATTATTGAATTTGTCTAAGTTTATCATTTTCAAATCTTAAAAAAAGAATAAGCAATATCATTAAAAGCGTGTAACCGCTTAAACCATCATTGTAACGGCCTTCAATAATTATTAAAAACGTGTAACTGCTTAAAATCATTACTATCAATAATGATTATTAAAAATGTGTAACCGCATCCATAATACAAAATCCACACAAACCATTTCATATCTCCCACACACAAATGTTTTTTGTTACAGAAAAAATAGTCTCTCAATATACCCTCACGTTCACTCCTTAAATCTTATTGATACTTACTGCAGAGATTCTTTATTTTTTCGTTAGAAAAATACTTAGCCGGATAACATTTGCTCATCGCAAAATATAATCGGCGGCGGGTACCCGGCTAGTTTTTTAAGAAACATTTACAATATAAATATAACTGTAACACTACAATATCTTTAATCATATTTGACACTGATTATTGACAAAAATTATAGCATTT
>BQNB010058804.1:2744-21912 GCA_026074375.1 Tanacetum coccineum
TATATATATATTTAGATATTTTCTAAAATATCTAAATATATATATATAGATATTTTCATATGAAAATATCTAGTTTTAATCTTTTTTCAATATATCTAAAATCTTTCTCTCTCAACTCTCTCTCATCTCTCTCTCTCATTTCGTCTCTCTCTCTCTCTAGTTTCTTCGATTCGTGCTTCGTGTTATGAAGTGAAGTGATAAACCGGGAACCTACATTCGTTATCACCTAGGGAAAGCAAACGTAGTGGCCGACGCGCTGAGCCGTAAAGAACGGATTGAGCCATTGCGAGTTCGAGCCTTAGTTATGACAATTGGTTTGGATCTTCCCAAACGAATACTAGAAGCTCAGATCGAAGCCCAGAAACCGGAGAACATCGTGAATGAAGACGTAGGAGGTATGATCCGAAGGGATATACCCAAGGAAAGATTGGAACCACGTACGGATGGGACACTATGCTTACACAGCAGGAGTTGGATACCTTGCTATGGAGACTTAAGATCCGTGATTATGCACGAATCTCACAAGTCGAAATATTCTATCCATCCCGGTTCCGAAAAGATGTACCAAGATGTGAAGAGGTTATTTTGGTGGCCAAACATGAAGGCTGACATCGCCACGTATGTTAGCAAATGCTTGACATGCGCAAGGGTCAAGGCCGAACATCAAAGGCCATCAGGATTGCTAGTACAACCAGAAATACCTGAGTGGAAGTGGGATAATATAACAATGGATTTTATCACCAAACTTCCTAGGTCGTCACAAGGTTTCGACACCATCTGGGTGATTGTGGATCGACTTACAAAATCTGCTCACTTCTTGCCAATACGGGAGAATGATCCGTTGGATAAGTTGGCGAGGTTGTACTTGAACAGGATAGTGGCAAGACACGGGATACCTGCCTCAATTATCTGTGATCGTGATGGAAGATTCACTTCAAATTTCTGGAGATCATTTCAAAAAGCTTTGGGTACGGATATTAGCATGAGCACTGCGTATCATCCAGAAACTGACGGCCAGAGCGAGAGGACCATTCAAACTCTCGAGGACATGCTACGTGCTTGCGTGATCGATTTTGGCAAAGGCTGGGTTAAGCATTTGCCATTGGCCGAATTTTCATACAACAACAGTTATCACGCTAGCATAAAGGCCGCCCCTTATGAGGCATTGTATGGTCGAAAATGCCGATCACCAGTATGCTGGGCCGAGGTTGGGGAGGCCCAACTGACTGGCCCGGAATTAATCCAAGAAACAACGGAGAAGATCGTCCTGATCAAGCAAAGGATGCAAGCGGCACAGGATCGACAAAAGAGCTACGCTGATCGGAAGCGAAAGCCGATGGAATTCGAAGTTGGAGACAGAGTGATGCTCAAGGTCTCACCTTGGAAAGGAGTCGTACGGTTCGGTAAGCGGGGCAAGCTGAACCCGAGATATGTCGGACCTTTCAAAGTGTTAGCAAAAGTTGGAAAGGTTGCCTACAGACTGGAACTTCCTCAAGAGTTGAGCAGAGTTCACCACACTTTCCATGTATCAAATCTGAAGAAATGTTACGCTGACGAACCAATAGTCATGCCGTTAGAAGGAATTCATGTTGACGATAAACTCCAGTTTGTGGAAGAGCCCGTTGAAATCATGGAACGGGAGATCAAACGATTGAAGCGGAGCCGGATACCATTGGTTAAGGTTCGCTGGAACTCTAGGCGGGGCCCTGAGTTTACCTGGGAACGTGAGGAATCGTTCAAACAAAAATACCCACAACTCTTCACAAACCGGGTTTCGTCATCCACTACAAGGTCTTAAGCTTTGAGGACAAAGCTCTTTTAACGGGTGGAGACTGTAACATTTCTCATTTTCATGTCATTGTACGACTCTATTAATGATCACTATTTATTTTAGTCCGATACGCGTTTACTTTTAAATGTTTACTTTTGAGCTAAACCGCGTAGACTAGAAATAATCAATGAATGTAAACGGTCACCAAATAAATTAAGGTTTACATCAACCAAGTAAGGAATAATTATTTTGAGAATAATATTGTACTTTGAGGATTTTATTTTATTGGTCACGTAAAGGGGTTACGTTTCGCGATAAAATACATTTAGACACACCCCGGAAATACCTAGACTTACCTAGACTCAAACCATTACCCACTTTGAGAGCCTAAACACAAAATTTAATCAAGTCTTGTGTTTATATACCTAGTGTGAAATTCGGGCCGTGAAAGTAAACCAACAACAAATCGTCACATGTGGATTACTTACTAGCAAATCAACCTAATGATCCAAAAAGGTACAAGTACCTCACCTAGCTCATTAAGACTTGTCCTAGTGGTCTCTTACTAATCCCTTACCTAATGGTTAAAACCCATTTTATTTCCCTTTGCTCTTTTAGCTGTGGTTAGAAATGAATCCACACACCAAGTCATAAGATTTCTATGATCTAGCAAATCTATGTATATACTCAAATCCTTGAGATTTTCCTAATCTAACTCAATCTTGTACATCACCTAAGTAATTAAAGATTGTACTATGGTGGTTTAGCATAAAACCATGAGTAATCAACTAGAACCTCTCAAAACCACCTCTAGGGCACGGTTTAGTTTTGTTTTGGAACCAAGAGGAGTAACTAAGCTTATTACCTATAAATACCCCCTCACATCTACACTAGAACACTCTTTAAACTCATAAACACTTAAATATTTACTCCCTCTTTGTGTTCGGGTCTCAAACCGCCAACAAACATCCACAAGGGAGTATACGCGCTACGGGTTAGGCAATTTACCCGACCACACCTTAACCTCTCGAGCTATAGGACCTTTGTAAGTTGCACACAACTCATTTCCTTTGTAGTGTACGCATTCGTTTATTGTAAGCTAGCTTAGAGGTCAAGTGTATGTGCATACGATATACTAGCGTGAAAATACACATGATAAACATAAAATGAACGTGTTATGAGCACATTTGGCTTCGTTAAATAACTTGCGTGGTGTTAGAAATGCTAAAGCTAAACGCAAACAATAACCTTGATACATAAAAATGGACCACGACATAGGTAATAAGCCTTGCTCGCGAATTTGAAATGAAACTATACGTAAACTATGGTTGTAAACACGACGTGGGGGTATGGAAACATATATTCGACAATAAAGAACGTTTGCATGTCGCGGGTCACGATTAGAAAATGCTAGGCACTCTTGTTTGATGCTAGACAATTAGACGAGGCCATATAACACGCTAATAAAACCATTCGGGCCTCACTAGAACTTCGCAACTCATCTTCGTGAGCCCACAAGGCCCATAAGCCACGAATAAGCTAGACGGCTTATTTATGAGCTTAAGCGACTTATAAGATTAATATGAGCCTAAGATGAGTTAGTGGACCTTCAAAGAGCGAGCTCGAACCACTAGAACCCCTATCGGGTTTCTATCGAGTCCAACGCGAGCCCAATGCGAGCTCATAAGCCACAATAAGCCTAAACAGCTTATTCGTGTGCTTATACGCGGCTTAATGAGCTTAATATGGAACTAAGAATCTTAATGGACCCTTGACATGTTTCATTAAGCCAAACGAACCCTTAACGGGCCTTCTAGCCCATTACCGAGTCCACAAAAATAAGCCATACGCCACGAATAAGCTCCCACAGCTTATTCGAGAGCTTAAGCAACCGATAAGCCTTCTAAAAATCCTAGAAAGGTCATTGGACCCAAGGGGATTAAGGCCAAACCACGAGAACCCTTACCGGGTTTCTATCGGGCCCAATAGGCCCAACAGTTTGCTTATTAGCTTATCGAATAAGCTAAATAAGCAAACCGACCTCCAAAGTGCTTATTAGACCTAAATGAGCTTAATGGACTCGAATGGACCCAACCAAACACCCTAAATCCCTATCGGGCCCATAACGAACCCAAACCGGCCCAATAGAAGAGCTTATTAGCTTATTTTAAATAAGCTGAAAACAAAACAGGTTAAGCTAAGTTGAAACAAAAGGGGAATAAGCTAAAATGCCTAAGGAACCATTAAGACCCTTATCGGGTTAAGTTATTGGGCCCATAAGCCCAATAAGCTCGAAATAAGCTTCAATAAGCTCACCGAGCTTATTTTAAGCTTAACAGCCCCACGTGAGCTTATTAACGACATTTAGACTTATTAAAATAATAACGGGCCTCTAAAAAGCTAAACGGACCTTAACGGGCCCAATAAGGCCCGTTAAGCCAAAATAAGCTCGATAAGCTTATTTTTCAACCGAAATAATTTTTATAACTTAAGAACGAGAGATGACGCTTGTTGAACTTTATTTAGAGCTA
Source organism: Tanacetum coccineum (assembly GCA_026074375.1). Taxonomy (NCBI): domain Eukaryota; kingdom Viridiplantae; phylum Streptophyta; class Magnoliopsida; order Asterales; family Asteraceae; genus Tanacetum; species Tanacetum coccineum. Next base: position 7,047 of record BQNB010058804.1, read on the forward strand.
ATATACAAATTTCGCAAGTCAAGGGACTAAAACCGTAAATTCCGAAACCTAAGGGGTGGAAATTGCCATTTCTTGTATTTCAATAACTCCAGGGACTATTCTTGCAATATTCTGAAACTTAAGGATTTAAGTATAAACTATAAAAACCTAAACTATCTTTTTGTAAACTTAAGGGACTAATTGTGTCATTTCCGAAACTAAAAGGTTTAAAATATAAAAGTATATATTTATAAACCTAGGGACTAAAGTGTAACAACTAAAAACCTACGGGTACGTTTGTGAAATAAAAGTGAATAAATAAAACACTTAACACGTCGGTCGAACCATAAAGATATTCGGACATCGAACGGGATTAATAACAAGTTAATAAATAAGTATATTTATTAATAATGATTTCACGTTTCTCGAGAACCATCGAAAGTATAAATACAATAATCTTGTGCGTCACCGCACAAGTGATAACGGTATATATAAACTTAAAAATGGGATTTAGTTTATACAAAGAGTCGTTAGTTTAAATGTGTAAACTAAGACTTGACCGTACTTACTTAGGTACTTGACGGTGTGATCCACTGCTTACTTGGATATTTATTATCATTCAGAGAGCTACCTGCTAAGGTGAGTTCATAGCCCCATGCTTTACAATTATTTAAATGATTTACATCCTTGGGGTGAGAACATGCTTTGTTTTACAAACTGGACGCAAGTGTACATTTTATACCATGATTACGTGTTTGCCTAAGTTACCATAACCCATTATGTCCATGATCATGAATGGTTAATTGCATAGATGTGATTTGGAAATTACATCGTCTGTTGGGCCATGTGAATGTATGGATCGATCTATTAGGATTGACAATCCCCGTTCGGGTAGAACTAGCTATCCTGGGAACGAACGATACCATGTCGAATTGGGATTCTGTTGCGGTGTGTGTTAGCACATCTTTCACGGACACCTGTTGGCAAATTTATATTTGCATTCATATTATGTCTGAGTTCGGTGTCATGAGACTAAGGAAACGTAATTAATTTTTATGATGTTTGCATATTGATGTTGCTTAGCGATCACTGGAAATCGAGGATCCCACAATCGATTACTTAAACTGTGAATTCAAAAACTTTATGTCTGACGTCTAAGCCAGAGTTATTTCAGGTCAATAAGGGGGCAGGGTGGTTGCGGATGATACATGGAGGGATTCAATATTGAAGAAGTCAAACACTTAATATTTAGGGGTCTTATTACACTTTGTGGAGGAATAAATTGTTATACTAATCCGGTAATCTTTATTTGTATTGCAGAACATTTGGAATGCTCAAGAGGGCTTATCGTAACAAACGAAGATTTTGTTATCATCCCATGTATCTGAGTTTTCAAAGCGTGACACGTTAGTAGTCGTTCTCAGATCTTGTGCTATTGACCCAATAATGTAACGCCTCGGATATTCAACATTCGACTTGCACTACTCAGATTTGAGTGGGTGTTAACAAACTCTTCTTTATTATTTGGCTCGAGTCACGGTAGTCAAGCTTTATTTGGACTTTTATATCCAGTTAACATGGGTGCAGTTGCATCACTTGGGTATTGCAATGCGTCACTTGGGTACTTAATTGTTCAAACATAGATAATATCAGGACATCTTGTTGAGCAGAAGAGTTAGAATTCTGGACAGTTTCCTGTTGTGTTTCACTCAGATACTGAGAATAAGAAATGATATTGCTATCACTGGTTATTTCAGTTTCTGTCTGACTCACATCATTAGACTGTTCAGAAGACGTCATTATCTGCTCATTTTGATTGAATAAATCATATGTCAGATTATCTGGATTGTGTACCTCAGTGAGTGCATCTGAGCCATTCCTTGAGAGATTGGCCATGAGAGCAATCTTGGCTGAGTTGAGTTCATCACAATCAGAGTCATAGGCATCCAGATCATCGGCTTGATAAGCAGCATTGTGGGTGATGACAGTCTGAGAGGTTTGAATGTCAGGAAGTCCTGGATCTGCCAAAAATGCTATTTCTTCCTCTGTTAAAGCTTGACCACTTGCTTGAGCTTGAACCAGCAACACTTTATCATTGAACCATGTTTCATCCCTTTTCCTCTTGGGCTTAGTACACTGCTTGGCAATATGACCCTCCCCTTTGCAATTATAACAGATGACAGTCCGTTGTTTCCCCGTGTTGCTTCCACTTGTACCAGGTGTGTATTTTCTCGTTGTTCCAGCAGCATAAGTAGTTTGTCTCCCCTGAACAGGTTGCACAGTTACTTTTCCATCATAGATGGTGGCTTGTTGACGAGGGTTTGACGAAGTTCTTAGCTGATTGTTGGTAGTAGGGTACCGGGATGTGACAACAGCAGTTAAGAATGACATCATGTGATTGATCGCATCAATTGGATCATCCCCTTTCTGGAACACTGGAACAACTAGACCGGAGTCTGGTTGGGAAAATTCAGGTTGTTGCTGTTGATAGGCTGTGGGAGCATATTCCACTTGTGAGATTGATGGTTGTGATGAATAAACGTTGTGGTGAACGGTAGATTGATACTCATTTGATGGATAAGTAATTGAAAGAGGTGTTGATTGATTGGTTGTGAATTGTTGAGTCTGATACGGTGGAACAAACTGTGAAGACTGATATGGTGAAACATGAAGTTGAGATAGAGACTTTGGGTGAGTGTGTAGATGAGATTGATAAGCTGGCTGAGTTAATTGGTGAGATGCAACTAAAGCAAGAGGATCAGTGTTGCGTTCATGCATCAAACGAACTTCATTTGCATGTCTTTCATGTTGTTGCAGATAAGCATGAAGCTGATCAACATTTGTCGTGTGCAAGTCTTTGACCAATTTAACATCAGTAACAAATTTGCTCCATTCATCAGGAAGAGTGTTTAAGAACTTGGTGTTGACTTGAAACTGCTCCAATGGCATCTTGTAAATGTTCATATCATTGAGTAACAGAGTGAACCTCAAGTAGTACTCATGTAGCGTCTCTCCTTTCTTGTAAGTGAACTTATCGAATTCATCATACAGCTTGCACTCACGTTCTTGTTTTGTTAACGACGTTCCTTGCATTAGCAGTTTAATCTTCTCCCAAAGATCTTTTGCCACACGATGTTGACTCACAAGAGCATAGATTTCAGTTGGAAGGCCTTGGAGAATGATGTTTATTGCTTTGATGTCACAATCTGCTTGAATGGCTTCAGCTGGAGTCAGTTCAACATATTCCTTAAGCCTTGTTACTCCATCCTCAGTGATTGAAGGCCAAACAAGTGGTCCTTTTTCAACAGAGGCAAGAATCATTCTTCCATGTGGTCTATTCATCATATACAGTTCCATTCTGCTTTTCCATGAATCATACAAGTGTTTTTCAAGCATCGGTGGTTTGTTGTCTCCTCCAAATCTCCTCCAGAAAGAAAGAAGTGACCTTATCAGCAAGAGTCGATCATTGTGGTATCCATATGATTACAATATATTGATGATCTGTTGGTATAGAAAGAAATTGTGGTTTGGTTATGTGTTATTGAGTCTTGATTGAATGAAATACAACGGGATTTTATAATTCTAGAAATCCGGGGAAAACAAGTGCTTTTGTTTCACGGGGATTTTACAAGTCAAGAAATAACCGTATAATTTAAAAAACGTCGGTTAAGTATACATCTAATGTTGTTTCACTTGTTCGGTTGACAAATTCTTAATTTAGTTCGGTCCTACTAGTTCGGTCCTACTGTTCGGTCCTTGCTTAGTTCGGTTTGTCACTAGTTCGATTGTCAAAGTTAACTAGTTCGGTCCTATCGTTCGGTCTGCTTGTTCGGTGGCTCTAGTTCGATTCTCTTGTTCGGTTCAAGTAAAGGACTCGTTTCGGGTTCCAACTTGAGTAAAGCCTCGTTCGGTTCAAACTAGAGTTATTTCTAGTTCTGTGATCTCGATCGGTTAGACTTTTCGGCTTACTCGTTTCGGTTTTACTTGTTCGGTCCTATTGTTCTAGGTACCAACTACTTACGAAAATCATATTTTTCACAACTACAAAAAGACACAAATTTTTTAATGGTTTTTAGCAAATAAAATTCTTGTACACTTGTGTTACTAACCCTTTTAGGAAAAAAACAATAAATGAAAACTTTAAGATTTTTTAAGCAAAAAATTTTTGAATCACTATTTGCTCTTTTGTTAAAGGTTTTTGAAAACAAATCAAACACAAAAACTAAACACAAAACCACTCCATGGCTCTGATACCAATTGTAGGAATACATGTAATCCATTATGATTCAACACCATGAGACATAATTGAGATGTGGGTTGTGATGTTAGAGATTAAAGATAGGATGGAAATGGATGAAAGTTTATTGAAAATAATGTGACAAATGGAACAACCTAACGCTCTCACAGGGATATGAGAGGGTTTATATAGTAATATGAATGGCCGAATCCACATGAGTTTGATGGGCTTCCCATGGGTCTTGGGCCGGACTAGATTACTATTCTAATCATTACACTAACTACGAGCTAAGACTATTACAACTTGGAAGTGACCGACACTTTTTGTGTTTCCAACACGGCCTTTTATACCGATCATGGGACGTATTGTTATACTAAAATGCCTTTCGGCCTGAAGAACATGGGGGCATGTACCAAAGGTTGGTCGATTCGGCGTTTCAATCTCAGATAGGAAGGAATTTAAAGACACGTGTGGATGATATGGTAATAAAAAGCAACGATGAGAAAATGTTGCTGGCAAACATCGCCGAAACATTTGATAGCCTAAGGAGGATTAACATGAAGTTGAACCCAAAAAATGTTCCTTCGGCATGGAGGAGGGAAAGTTTTTAGGATATATGGTGACCTCAAGGCATCCAAGCAAACCCAAAAAAGACCAAAGCCCTGGCAGACATGCAATCTCCTGAAACATTAAAAGAAATGCAGAGTCTGAGTGGAAACCTAGCAGCTCTAAATCATTTCCTCACCAGGTAAGCTGAAAGATCCCTACCATTCTTTAACACCCTTAAGAATATAACTAAGGAAAACAAGGATGAATACAAGTGGATAGAGGAGGCCGAAGAAGCCTTTCAGAAGATGAAGAAACTTATAATGGACCTTCCTTCGCTAACCATTCCCCTTCCAAAGGAAACCCTGTATGTTTACCTGGCAGCTTCAAAGGAAGTCTTAAGTATAATTCTTTTAACAGAAAGAAAGGGGAAGCAGTGCCCCGTACACTATGTAAGCCGAATGTTGAACGAGGCCGAGAGAAACTATGCACCGTTAGAGAAGCTGGCACTTTCATTACTTCACATGTCACGAAGGTTAAAAAGGTATTTTAGGGCACATCCAGTGAAGGTAATCACCGATCAGCCTATAAAGTAGATTCTCAACAAATCCGACGCATTAGGTAAGCTGGCAAAGTATGTAGTAGAGCTAGGGGCATACAATATCACATATGAACCCTGATATGCAATGAAAGGGCATGTTTTGGCAGATTTCCTATCAGAAACCCCTACGGGTGAATCAGTAGAGTCTTTCTTTCGGACACCAGAGGTGGTCCTGGAGAAGGACGACACACATGGACTCTCTTCATTGATGGTGCTTCCTGCCACAAGTGTTTTGGAGCAGGTTTGGTCTTAATCGGTCCCAACGGTGTACAATACACTAAGGTTGAGCATCGGTTCAAAACCAAACCGAACCGACAAAAACCGAACCGAACCGAAAACCGAGTTTGGGGAAAAACGCGAACCGAAACCGAACCGAAGTTTACCAAGAAAAACCGAAAACCGAACCGAGCCGACAAAAACCGAACCGAATAGATAGTTTAAGCGTATTTTTCTTTGTTTTGACCCGAACCGAACCGAACCGACAAAACCGAAACCAAAAATTACATATATACAAAACCGAAAACCGAACCGAAAATGGTCGGTTCGATTTTGGTCAGTTCGGTTCGGCTCGGTTTGTCGGTTCGGTTCGGTTTTCGGTTGGTTTTGCTCAGCCCTACAATACACATATGCCCCCTTAACTTCGACAACACTACCAATGAGGCATTGGACTCCAAAAATATCCTTAAGAATTTCATTACCAGAATATTAATTTACGTGAAAAACGAACATGACAAGATTCTCTTGTCAAACCTCAAACTAAACCATAAGGTACTCATCCATACAAACGGAGTTTTAGAACCAAACCAAAAAAGTAATCGTTACCTTTAGTCAAGGAAAAATAATCTAAAGGCCAAACGGAGAACATTATTAACACCTGTTCTCTTGATAACACCCCTTGTATTTCCAACACGAGCATTGGTTATCTCAACGAAACAACGAGCTAACGAACCAACTTAAGAATCGCGACGACAATTTCCAACATGTATCGATGTATCCGCATATGATAGAGAAAGGGACCTTTCTTTACTACGTACCCAAACCTATAATATAATCGCCAATCGGTTAAGGGAGGGAATTCTCTAACCACACAACCATCCTCAACAGGATCTAAAATCACAATCTTCACTAAAATCTATACTAACTATCCTGACTTACACTCCTTACATAATACATAATTGAAAAAAAAATGATCAATTGCAATCAAAGTCCAGGTCCTGTGTGTGTTGCCTTTATTAATTAATATTCGCGACCATAATTATAATTACACCTTTTTCACACGTGTCTTACTACCAAGTCAAACATCCTCATTGATATACATCTTATACCAACATAGTCGCTTATAATAACCCAAATATAAACTCTAACATGACTTAATCCATCTACGAACCATAAAATTTCATTCGTCCAAGGCAAAACAAAAGTCACATCGTGACCCAAATTATAACAAGCAATCCTCGATTATAACAAGCATCGAGGTAGAAGAAACAAATAAACTTATGTTGGGCCTGTTGGGTTTGACTTTTCTCTCTCAAAAGTCACCCAACTCTGCGGGTCCAGTGAGGTAAACAATCTCCCAACTATATCTCTTAGGGGTAGGGGAAGACATGACTAAAACAATAACAAAGGAGTATATACTATTAGATCCCCATAATGAAAAAGTATATATTTCATACTATATAGTAGTAATTCAAAATAGAAAGAATTTCAAAGCTTTTAGGCAGCGGAAACATACGATATATACGTACATAAACACTTATGCCCTAAAATGAAACTATATGAGGGACACTTAAGCTATAGTCTAGGCTATCCACTAGTTCTTATAACTAATGGCTCTGATACCAATCTGTCACACACCGCAAGGCTGAAAACACGAGGCGTAAACAAGAATGGATATCATCACAACACATGGTGTCTATATAGAGAATACTAAAATGAAAACTAAAGTAAAGCAAAGACACAAAGTGTCATAACAGTACCCAAAACCTAATGGTGTCCTTATGAATGAGAAAGAAGTCTCGTCTATTAAAAATGACATGGCAAAAAAATATCACATTTTTCATGCAAACGCATTAATTTACAAACAGAAGGAATAAATAAACTTTTTCCAAGCATCTACGGTATTTTAGCCACTTCGCTCTATCTTAGACACCATTAAGCTCACCTGAAAATGATGCTTAAAACTCCAACATAAATTTAAGCTGAGAAATCATAGGTTTACGACATACATTAATATCCAAAAACTTTCAATTAGCTGCTGCAATTACATAATAATCTTTGACAACAAATACAACTACGGGACGGAAATGCCCATGATCCTCAATCATATCACGTATCATATATGCGCTTACTTGGCCTCATATTAGCTTACACACAGTCTTACCACCGTCCACCTCGTTTTGTATATGGGTTCCATCAATTACCATAACATATTACATCTATCGCCAAACACAAAGGACGGAACGTGCCCAACGATCCAATTACATACCACAACAAGCTTAAAAAAATATTTTAACACGAACAACAAGGTCATAGCAATCATTCTCACCATAAAAATACCATGAGAAAAAAGGGGCTATGAAACCTCACCTTTCGCTTAGCTTTTCCAAATGATTCCAATAAAATGCTTCACAAACAACTAGCCCAAATCTAATAACAGACTAAAATACTCGTCCGTTACACGATAATTAGCCAAATTCTTTAAGACATGTATCTATCATTGATGGATGTTATAAGGTGTTTAGTTACTCATGGTGTCACCCCGACTCCATGACAGGAACATTAACCAATTCGTTTTACATATTATTTTAGATAGTCTTACATTGTACCCAGGAAAAACATAGAATTTTTAATCCTAACCTTTACCATTTTCTAAAACAAAACTACTGAGCTTTATAAATTCTACCAAAAATAACAGGTTAAATACCATGAGTCTACTAACTCTACGATTTTTACACTAATTTATTTCCCTTCTTAAGTGCATCAAATAAAATCAAACTTTTAACTACTCAATTTCGGATCTGATAGCACACTAAAGAGTTTTGACCTAAAAACCATACTTAGACTCCAAATCAAAATCTCTCCTTTGGGGAATTTAAGGAATTGAAGAATATGATGTGTTTTCTATTGTCTATGAGCCCGTACATGGAATCATTTACACTAATAGCAAGAAAGAGAAAAGGGTGATGAGACATTCAGAGATACATAAGTTTTGTGATGCAACACTGAGAAAAAACGCTTAAAGGACTAAAGAGTTATAACAATGATGTCAAGTATGGCTATGTGCAAAAAGAACTTACAAATGATGAAGTTGAGTTTCTTAAGTTGTTTGAAGAAGAGATTAAAGTTCGATTGAATTATCGAGATCAAATGAGAAGATAGGAGATGTACGTGAATGGAAGACCACTTGAACCAAGGAGGGAACGCCCGGAATAATTGACCCTTAGGGGGAGATTGTTAGGTTTATGAAAAAGTGTCGATTATGTGGTTTTATTATATTTTGTTATTAGAATTTATTTTGTTTAGTTTAATATAGCTTGTAATAAGGTTTATTATGCTTTAAGTAAGAAATAGCATAATAACCAAAGTCTAGGGACTAGTATTGTCAAGTTAGGAAAAAAAGGAAGGGAAGTCTCCCTCTCATTGCCTATAAATAGCCCTATAATCTTCATTAGAGGGTGATGCCCTTGTAACTAACTCTCATTTTTCCTCCTTTATAAGATTTGAATTTTTCCCGTTACTTGCCCTCATTCTCTCTAATCTTACATGTTGATATGATTGATTCAAGATTCATGTGACCTATCATAAGCTTTATTTGTAATGTCTTTTTAATATTCAAAGTCTATGTAATGTTTTTAATTTATGAATAAAAGTTTTTAATTTAGTTAACGTTTTTTTAAATTTTGTACGTTTACATTTACGTAAATATTTATTTTTTTAGTTTATGAATAAAAGTATTTAAATTAAAAAAAATGTGAGTAAGGTGAGTTTTAGTTGTAAAGTGAGTTCTTATTACGGTTGAAAGGTAAGTTGTAAGATGAGTTTTATTTGAAGAGAGAAAGCTGATGTGGCGCTGACGTGTCAGGTGAGTTTGTATATGCCATACCATCCAGCCTACTAAGAGAAAAATAACTGTGGTGGTGTATAATTGATCTCCGGTTCCAGTCAGATCATTTATTAATGTCCCTACCAAGTGATGCTTGATGTTGTTGAGGGGACAACAATATGAACCTCTTGTATTCTCACATTGTATATTTATCGTTTAGGCTGGGCGGAGTAAGGGCAAAGTCGCCATTCCCACTCACCATTCGCTATTCATTTCTTATTCCGGAGGAAGTAACTCGCGCGCGAGTTGAATGGTGAAAGGTGAACCACTCACCACAAGTGAGTGGTAATTTTCGGGCCCCATTTTTTTTATCCGTTACATTATAAAAAGAACTTTTTTTTAAAAAAACCTATTTTTTACCTATAAATACCCACTACTTCATTCATTTTTATACACAACTATTTCTATTTATTTATACACACTTCTCACATTCTACATTTAATCAAAATGAATTCGTATACGTTTATGGGCCTAGATGATGTAGAAGAAGGAGAAGAAATTAGTAGCCGCAAGAAGTCTTTTATTAAACGAGCCATTGCGTAAATTAAGACGAGACGACAAGCTACTCAAGTGTCGAGAAACAGCATAACTAGAGATAGTGCTAGAGCTCATGAGCATCTAGTCACCGCCTATTTTACTAACAGCCCGATGTACAATGAAAAACGTTTTCGGCAGACGTTCCGAATGGCTCGTCCACTTTTCAACCAGATAGTGAATGCAGTAACTACTCACTCTGCATACTTTCAATGTAATCCCGATTGTGCTGGAAGAGAAAACATTTCCTCGTTGATAAAGTGCACCTCTGCAATTCGTCAATTGCCATACGGTGTTAATGCTAGCTTTCTAGATGAATACATGCAAATAAGTGAAAGATCGTCGCGTATGTCTCTTGATCATTTTTGTCAAGCTGTTATGGAGATTTATGGTCCTGAATTTTTGAGAAAACCTACGGTTACTGATGTTGAAAAACTTTATCGGTATCACGAAGAAAAGCACGGGTTTCCGGGGATGTTAGGAAGTTTTGATTGTACGGATTGGGAGTGGTTCGGTTGTCCGTACGCCTTTAAAGGCCAGTACGTTAGACGTGATCATGGTTCGAATCCTTTCATTTTACTTGAAGCCGTTGCGTCGGATGACTTGTGGATATGACATGCTTTCTTTGGTGTTGCTGGGTTGAACAACGACATTAACGTTTTGTATCAATCCCCTATATTTAACGATCTCAAAAGCGGACGAGCACCTGAGATTCCTTTTGTGGCTAACGGCGTAAATTGCCTATCTGGATACTATCTTGTTGACGGGATATATCCTGAATTGGCGCCACTCGTTAAGACGCTTCCAGAACCAGCTGATGATGACCACAAGTGAATTTTGTATAAGCAAAAGCAGGAATCGGCAAGGAAAGATGTGGAACGAGCGTTTGGTGTTTTTAAGAAGAAATGGGCAATACTAGTCAATCCCGCACGAGCGCTAAAAAAAGATATGATTGTTAGTATGATGTACACATGCATCATATTACATAATATGATTCGAAAATACAAAAATTATGCGATATCTCCCAGATGGTTCCCGGAGGAAGCACATCAGCCGGACGACCCGCTACGAAACGAAGAACAAGTGCAACGAGTTATGAGGTGGATCAAATCATCACAAGCGCATCAAAACCTTCGACACGATTTGATCGAACACTTGGCTCAAAATGCTTAGTTTTAGCTTTGTTTGTTTCGTACTTTGTTATGTATTTTTATTTTCGTATTGTACCTTTTTATGTAATCTTTTTAATGTATGAATGAAAGTAAATTAAATAAAAAAATGATGTTGTAAGGTGAGTTTGGTATGAAAGGTGAGTGTTAAAACGATTAAATTGTGAGTGATAAAGTTAGAGAGAGAAAGCTAACGTGGCGCTGAGGTGGATGGTGAGTTTATCATTCTTACTCCATCCAGCCTTAGTGTGTTTTGTCCATCATGGTTAAAGCACCAACTTTACTTGGCCATCTTAACAGTAACTAAAATGATCTGCTAAATACTCAAACAATTGATTCTTTGATGGTAATTAAATATCATATTCAAATAATTCACTTATAATGCAAATCCAAATATGATTTGAGCCAACTTTATTTGGCTTCAACATAAACAATGTTGCATGTGCTGCATGTCTGTACTCATCAGTGAGTTCTATTAGAAGTATCTAAAACGCCAAGTTTTGTCAATTATGTACTCAGAGGGGTGAGCAGAAAAACCGAAAAAAACCGAAAACCGAGACCGAGACCGAACCGAAAATAACTAAACCGTACTAATAACCGAACCAAATTTGTCAAAACCGAACCGAACTACAAATTCGGTTCTCGGGTTCGATATGGGTTTCGCAGAACCGAAAACCCCGAATTTATATAAATATATATGTCTTTTATATTTTTATGTATAAAAAAATCAATAAAATCTTATTATAATATAAAAAAACACTTTTTATGTTTGAAATAATTTTTTTTGCTAAATATCTATGTATTTTTTCTTTTTTATATAAAATAAATGGTGTAATTCGGGTCAACCCGGAAACCGAACCGAATTCAAATCCGGTTTTCGATTCGGTTCGGTTGAATTATAGCTCGGTTAAATTTTGTTTTCGAGTTGACAAAAAAAAATTAACAACTGAACCGAATAAACCAAATAACCCGATAACCGAACCGATCAATACCCCTACTCAACAATAAAAGCATGGAACCCACCGTCACTGATATGATGATGTGCTTACAATTTTTTAGTCGTGAAAAAACTTGTGCGGCTGCTCTAGATCTTCAGTATCTTTCTGGCTCATGGTGAGTCTCATGTTATGCAGGTACATCCTAACATCCATAGGGTGTGGTTGAGGGTTTTCTCTCATCACATTATAAAAAAAAACTTTTTATTTTATCTTTTCTTTCAACTTTCTCTTTTCCATTGCGACATCTTCTCTGTTTTTGTTTAATTATTTTTGATTTTTTATTATTTAAAAATATCCTCCATACATGCACAACCACCCACAACAACTAATGAGTTAGACTCGCTTTCCGAAAAAATAACTTGCTCTCTCTTCATTCTCCAGTCCCGTATGCAAAAAAAATATTGAATTTTTCCGAATAGTGGGCCGGAAATGACCGGCCGGTTGCCTCGTGAACCGGCTCGGAGACCGGGCCGGATATGACCGGGTTTTTGTTTGTTTGTGAACCGGATTGAACCGCCGGTTTTTCGTTGACCCGGGTTGACCCGGTTTGATAAACCCGGTTGGGTCATGACTTTTTAAAAAATATACATAACAAAAACTTTTTTCCCATAAACATTTTTAAGTTTAATTGATAAATTGAAGTGATGATGACTAGTGTTAATTAAAAATAGAGTTAAAACTAACTTACAACACTAACTAATATTTTTTTTATTATAGTCTATTACAACTTGTAATAGTGAGTTAATTGTTTTTGCAAATCTTTGCTATAGTTTTCTAAATATAGAACTTAAAGTCTAAAGCTAATGAGTAAAGACTCAATATTTTTCATCGGTTCAATTGAACGTAAGTTAAAATTTATGAGATCATACGACACTACGTATTAAATGTATGAAAGAAATATACATGTATATAGAACCGGTTTGACCCGGCGGTTCAACCGGTGACCCGGTGAACCGGTCACTAAACCGGGTCAACTAAATGGAAGGTAAATCTATTTATATGGAACTAATCCTAAATTGTATCGACAATTAAGATAAGGGGTGTTTTTTGGGCTCTATAGTCGGCCACTATGTGGTTGGGCTTATGATTTATATATAGATAATTTATTTTGTACTATATTATTTTATGTAAAACATTTAATTAAAGTGTTAAAAGATGTAAAATACAATGTTGACACGGTTTCGGTTAAAACGTGGGAACATTGGTGCTAGTTCGGGTCTATTTTGTTGATCCCTAAAATTTTTGTTTTTGTGTAAGTTTTGCCTGTGCCAATATTATATCTTGTAACCTCGATCTTTTTAATTAAGATTGGCGGTGGTTCTTTACAAATTATTCCAAACAATTTGTTTTTTCTTTCCTGGTGGTTTTCGTTGTCAGGGTCAGTGGATTTGTCGTAAAGATTCAGTTTTAATTGATCAGTTATTCCTCCCAAGTCATTCTTGTCATCACTTATACTACTAAACCAGGTTTCATCTGCCTTTTCTAGAATAATTTTTAATAGCGTTAGTTTTGCTCTCTTCGTATTCCTCGGAATCCTCCTTCTTCTCATACTCTAGCTCAGCCTCGTTAAATACTTTCCTCTAATAATCTTCAAGGATTCTATCTCTGGTCATTTTACAAACTTTACCGAATTTTATTCTTACCCAATTATTGAAGCTTAATTCCTCCCATTCTAAATCCACTCGTTCATTATCATTTGTGATTTCCCAATAAAGTCTTTCTACGTCATTGTGTAACCTTCCTCCATCACATATGTCATTATGTGGATCACAAGAGGCCCAATACTTACGTAAACCTTCCTTTTCCTGTGATAGTGCTTCGCACCAATGTACTCTTTTTTCTGCAGGGTTTAAACATTACTCTACTGTCTCATATTCCTTAATTTTTTCTTTGTTAGTGTCTGCTTCCTTATATGATCCTTGCATGTTAATGTAATAAGCAAAAATATCAGGGTCGGTGCCTAATAATTGGTTAAAGTCACAGGGCTCAGAATCGTCATCTCCGATGAGGATTTCGCTTTTGATTGCTCGAACAGATTCAAAAATAGTGGTGGAAAACCTGCCCCTCATTTTGAATACGACTTTTTCATTTCCTACCTTGACATGGGTCGTGGCTAGAAGAGGTCTCCATAGAATAATAGGCATTCTGAAGTCCTTGATTATATCGAGTATGACAAAATCAACAGGGAAAATAAACTTGTCAATCTTTATTAGCAGATTCTTTACTATTCCTTTAGGGATACTTTTTGTATTATCTACCATCTTTATCACAATGTTTATTGGTCCAAGCTTTCCCATTCCCAAACGTTTGTAGATATAGAATGGCATTATGTTGATGCTAGCTCCTAAATCTGCCAAAGCGTTGTTAAAATCTAACCTTCCAATCGAACATGGTAGAATAAAACTTCCTGAGTCTTCCTCTTTAGGAGGTAGCTGATTCTGGAGGAGAATAGAGCACCTAGGGTTCATCTTAACTTCATTAGTTTCCTTAGATTTTGGTTTATTAGCTACCAAGTTTTTTAAGTGTTGATCATAGTTGTCAGTTTGTCTTATTTCCTTCAAGAGGGGACGATTTATCCTATTTTTTTTAGGCTCTCCATCGTTTCACGAACCAATGTCTATTCGGCGTGTTGCTCTAGACGTCTAGGAAAGGGAATTGGTGGTTCGTAGGGCTCAACAAAGTAGCTTACATTCTATTTTT
>BQNB010058804.1:24357-37610 GCA_026074375.1 Tanacetum coccineum
ATGCATTTGTCCACTGTATCATCACAGTACCATGTAAAAATTCCAAAGATTTATAAATAATGCACGACACATTTTAATGTCACCAAAATGTTTCAAGTATGTATTGCCAATTTATCCCAGGCACAGTAAATGTCCATGTGAGTATAAAACAATGATTACAATTACTCTAAGTTCATGAAACCGATTCACCAATATAACAGTAATAATTCATGTGTATTTGTTGGGGGCCCTGTAGTCCCAACCAATCGTAATCCGACATGTTATAACGTTCGTTACCGGCGATAGCTAATCACCCGAACAGGGATCCACACCCGAATAGATCTATTTCATAACATTCGCGCTCACCCTCCAAGTGATTTACAGTTCATGATGCTGTGACGTAGACTTGTATATACCCATCACAGGTGTCCTCTCCAAGAACACCCGGGCAGTGATTTAAAGAATATATACTCCCGTTACCGGTGTCCCCTCCAAGAACACCCGGGCAGTAAAGTAAAAATATGTACTCCCGTTACCGGTGTCCCCTCCAAGAACACCCGGGCAGTGATTTAAAGAATATATACTCCCGTTACCGGTGTCCCCTCCAAGAACACCCGGGCAGTAAAGTAAAATATGTATTCCCGTTACTGGTGTCCCCTCCAAGAACACCCGGGCAGTAAAGTAAAAATATGTACTCCCGTTACCGGTGTCCCCTCCAAGAACACCCGGGCAGTACCGTTTTTGTCATCAGTTCAATCCGCTTAAGCTAATCCGTAATCTTTTCAAAAGTAAAGTACATATATTTGTGACAAAAAATGAAGTCAAGTAATATATCCCATAGCGAGCTATGTAAAAGAGTATGTGAACCAATTTTTAATCAAACATGTAAATGCATTTGTAAACAAGCATGTATCCCCCTCGCGGGTTTATAAAAATTGAAAAGATTGAAAAGCGAGGCTATGAAACTCACCTCGATGATGCAGAACGATTGACAGATAGGCATCTAATATGCACAATACGAACGGAAGACAAAGCGGCTCGATCAAGAAGTTGCAGCTAATCTTAACGGCTAAGTCCCACTAGCCTAGGATAATGTATTTGGGTTTCCCGATGAATGGTTACGTCAACGCGACACGTTGATAAAGATTTAGATTTAAAGTTGTAATACTTTGGTGGTTGGTTAAATAAATAAATTGAAAAGTAAACGCAAAGTATGTTAATATATTATGTATATATTGCATATGAAAAATAGACCTTTATATAACTCATACCGTGAGTTATATAACAGATACAACAATCCAAAAATTAATGTGACGTATATAATGCTTTGCAAGTATTATATAATAAGTGTGAGTAAATAATTAAACCAATTATTTTGATACCAACTTAATTAATAAAAAGACTTTGAATAAAGTAGGCACATGTCTTAACGTTATTAATTAAACAATCGATGTTTGTAACAGTTTATAATCATTATAAAATATAAAATTATATTTTATAAATTATATTTCGTTTCTTCTACGGGTTGTGTCTAAAACAGTTGTCTCATTGTAAAAGTATAGTTTTCGTTCGTTGGTGGGGTTATTGTATAATACGAGTTAATGTATCTTTAAAATATATCTTGGTTCCTTTATCGGTTTCTAAAATGATAGCAGTTTTAGTGAATCATAAATATAGGAAATTATATAAATTTCATCATGACCTTCCCGGTTATAAAACGATTCCCATATTTGAACAATCTCAACGTTTTCCCTTAATCAATATATGTTGCAATTATTAGCGTGTCAATATTTCAATCACCCGCGTTCTTAGATATAATATATTTATATATTTTATTATATCTAAACTAACCAAATAATAAATATTATATTTATTTAACCAATTTAAACCGCCAATATATAATCCGGTTTCATGTTTATTAAACCTTATGTTATATATATTTATTTGTTGATTTGTTATGTAAACTAAACAAACCCTTGTTGGTTTCTGTTCACCTAAACACGCCCTTAGTGCGAAACTGTTAAGCCAAACGCCCCCTTTTGGCAGTTTCTAACAAACCAAACGCCCCTGTTTGTTAATCTGCTATACCAAACACACCTAGGCTGTCACACAGCCAACCAAACATCCCTTTTTATTTCACTTTCACAGCCAAACGCACCCTTATCCGTTTTCCGTTAAACCAAACGCACCCTTTTTCTGTTTATCACAAACCAAACGCATCCTAACAGCTGTTACAACAGCCAAACGCACCCTAAAGCTGTTTTACAGCAAACCAAACGCACCCTATCGGCTGTTACAACAGCCAAATGCACCCTAAAGCTGGTTTACAGCAAACCAAACGCACCCTATCGGCTGTTACAACAGCCAAACGCACCCTTGTTTGGTGATTACCGCAACCAAACGCAGCCCCTTGCTGCCATTCATCAACCAACCGCACCCCTTGTGTAAATCAAAAACCAAACCCATCCCTTGGTGGTGGCTGTTAAGCCAACCGCACCCTATTTGGTGGTGGCAGCCACCCGAAACGCACCCTAATCAGTCAAAACAAACCAAACGGACCTAAGTCCATTTATAAACCCAAACCGAACGCACCCTAGTGGTGGTTCACCACTCAAATAACCACACCCTCGTGGTATGGGGCTGCCAAACGCACCCTTTTCTGTTTTAAAAAAAAGACAAAATCATACGCACCCCATGGTTGTTATTTAAAACCAAACGCACCCTTAAATGGTGGCTGGAAGGTGGTGGTGGTCGCGGGTTGCAGTGGGGTGGTGTCGTGGTGATGACGATGAGATGAAGGTGATGATGAGGGTGACGGTGGCAGTGAGGTAGTGGATGTAGTGGTGGTGAGTGGGGAGGCAGCAGCGGAGGGGTGGCAGTGGCGGTTGGATGGCAGCGGCGGTGGAGGCGCGTGGGGTAGTGGGTTGAGTAGATCGGGTGATGGGGAGTCTTTTGGAACTTGGCCGGAAAAGTCCGCCGGAAAAGTTTTCCGGCGGCGGTGGCCGGAAAGGAGGGGGGGGGGGCGGCTGCCGGAATGAGGGAGAGAGAGATGGGTGGTGTGTGTGTGTTCATTTTTATATATAATGAATTGATATATATAAATTATATATATATATATTGTTGTATATATAAGAATGAAATGAAAAATTTTTATAAAATTTTTATTTATATTAAAACTTTAAAAGTAAATGACAAGTCAAAGATAATTGAGGGTTAATTATATAAATAGTATCACAGGGACTAAAAGTGTAATTGTTGAGAAACTTTTATAAAATATTGGTTCGGGACTCGTTTGAGCGACTTAACGAATGATTCAAGGCACGAAACTTGCGCCATTGTTTTTCAAATCATTTTTCCTATAAAAACGAGTATTTACTTGATAGTATTTCATAAATATTTTTATAACATTTATAAAATATTTGTTATTCATTTGGAAACCCGGTTATGTCTTGTCCGAAATTAAAAATAAAAATAAATTTCTAACCCGTATATTCGCGTTATCAACAAACGTTTTCGAATAAAATGATGACTAATTTATTAAATGTTTTATTTAATAAAAAGTGTTAATTAAATATAATTTAATTATTTTCTCGTTTCTAAATCTGGCGAGGGCATTTCAGTCACATTCTGACTGTTTTCGGGTCTCGGTCAAAACTGAAAAGTTGTCTGAAATATCGTTTTACATCAAATTGCTTTAGGGTCTGAATTGTGAAAACGTGATTTAATGGTTCGTTTTTGATAAATCAACTATGAATTAATATATATCCTTTTTCGTTTTCAAATCAAATAAGTTAAAAATAACTTGCACATGAGAGATGTAATCATAAATATGATTTATTATTTAAAATATGTTCCGAAAATTTTACCGGTTACACGGTAATCGCTTTTATGTGACACTAAAAGACCAAAGGTCAAAAAGTCAAGTCAGTCCCAAAAAGTCAAAGGGTAAAATCGTCATTCAAAATTTCGAAAATTCTCGGATGTTACACAAGGACAATGCCTTCCTTAACCATAAAATGACTCTTTTCCCAATTTAGACAAAGATTTGTGTCTTCGCACCTTTGAAGCATCTTGTCTACATGAGAGAGGCAATTTTCGAATGAATTCCCAAAGACCGAAAAGTCATCCACGAAGACTTCCATTGTTTTTTCGATCATATCATGAAAGATAGCCAACATACACCTTTGTAACGTGCCCGGTGCATTGCATAAGCCGAAAGGCATGCGACGGTAGGTGAACGTTCCATAAGGACACGTGAATGTTGTTTTTTCTTGATCATGAGGGTCGATGGGAATTTGAAAGTAACCCGAGAAACCATCGAGAAAACAATAGTACTCGTTTCCCGCTATTCTCTCGAGCATTTGATCCATAAACGGTAGTGGAAAGTGGTCTTTACGGGTGGCTTCAGTTAACTTTCGGTAGCCAATCCATACACGTCACCCCGTAACCAATCGAGTAGGAATTAACTCGTTTTCATCATTTTCAACAACGGTAAAGCCACCTTTTTTTGGTACGCAATGTACGGGGCTTACCCAAGGACTATCCGAGATCGGGTAAATTAATCCGGCGTCAAGAAGTTTTTCAACCTCTTTTTTTATGACATCGTGGATTTTTGGATTCACCCGTCTTTGGTGTTGAATCGTTAGTTTGTAATCCTCTTCCATAAGAATTTTGTGAGTACAAAATTCCGGGTTAATACCCTTGATGTCGGAGAGTTTCCAAGCGATGGCTCGCTTGTGTGACTTCAAAACCTTTATGAGAGCGGCTTTTTCCTCGACACTCAAGTCTTTAGCAATTATGACGGGCAACTTGTTGTCACCTTCCAAAAATGTGTATTCGAGATGAGGAGGTAAGTCCTTGAGTTCGACCTCGGGAGGTTCATCAATTGAAGATTTATCAGTTTTAGCTTCACAAACTTTGAGTTCTTTTCGAATTTCGGGCAAATAATTTCCTTGAGTGGGAGGGGGTAATGATGGATCATCATTGAGAAATGCTTCAAGAAGAAGAATATCCCCCTCCGGGTCATAGTAAGAGTGATCAACTTTTGGTGAAGTTGGATCATCTTCAAGAGCGAGGAAAGCATCGACTTCCTCGAGAAGAAAATCACTATCCCCGAAGGGAGTGAGAGTCGGAGAAGAGGTAGAAACGATCGGGTCATAATAAGGAGTGGGATTGCCACTCGCGATCACATCGGAGAAACCGAGAACTTCTTGAGAATACTCCTCACAAGCCATTTCAATGACGTCGATTCGGTTCGCCGTCATATCATCGTAATTAGAGGAGTATCTCGAAGTTTGGTCAAGATTGAATGTTACGGCTTCTTTTCCGACACGAAGAGTTAATTCTCCTTCGTACACATCAATCAAAGCACGTCCGGTCTTTAAGAAGGATCTCCCGAGAATTAGGGGGACTCGGGGATCGGCATCAAAGTCTACGACTACAAAGTCGGCCGGGAATTGGAACTTTCCTACTTTTACGTCGACATCTTCGGCGATACCGATCGGTTGGGAGATCGAACGGTCCGCAAGTTCAAGAGTCATACAAGTAGGAGTGAGCTCCGGAAGAGAAAGCTTTTTCCACATGGATAATGGCATGAGATTTATGCTAGCGCCAAGATCGGCCAAGGCTAAGCACTCATCCATTCCGGGAAAATCACATGGTATGAGAAATTTGCCGGGGTCTCCAAGTTTTTCGGGTATCTTTTTTAGGAGAACCACCGAACAATGCTCATTTAAAGGCGTTCTAGCCATTTCACTTAATTTTTCTTTGTTTCCAATTAAAGCTTTAAGAGTTGAGGAAAATTTTGGCATAAGAATCAAAGCATCCGTGAGGCTAATTTCGAAACTCAAATCTTTAAAGATTTCGTAGAATTTCTCAATTTGGTCATTAGCTTTTTCACGGCGCCTTTCATCATTACGTCTCGAAGGATACAGAATCGACGGTTTCGGGTTAGGCATCGGAGCATTAACGGGAGTTTAAAAGGTGAATCCCTAGGATACCATAAACCTAATTTGGGTTGATGTTTGAGGTACCTAAAAATCCTTTTTACTGCATTTAAGTGTGAGGCTTTTGGAGTGACTTGAAATCTAGCACAGGCACAAACAGCAAACATGATGTCTGGCCTTGATGCAGTCAAATACATTAGAGAGCCAATCATAGACCTGTAGACATGTACATCTACATCTACACCATACTCCTTGACCAGAGGCTTATTAGACTCAATAGGAGTAGTAGCTGTTCTGATGGATAAAAAATCAAACTTCTTTAAGATGTCAGCTACATACTTATCCTGACTAATAAAGATTCCATCAGGTTGTTGCTTCACTTGAAGTCCCAAAAAGAATGTGAGTTCACCCATGGAACTCATCTGGAATCTTTTGTGCATACATTCTTCAAACTCTATACACATAGACTTCTTGAGAGAACCAAAAATAATGTCATCCACATACACTTGGACTAACATAATGTCACTCTTTTTCTTCTTGATAAACAATGTTTTGTCTATGGTACCTCTTCCAAGCTCTAGGGGCTTGATGTAGACCATAAAGAGCTTTGATCACCTTATAAACTTTGTTTGGATGAGCAGAATCAACAAAGCCTAGAGGTTGATGAACATATACCTCATATTTAATAGTTCCATAAAGAAATGCACTCTTAACATCCATTTGGTAGACAGGAAATCCCATGTATGACGCAAAGGCTAAAAATAACCTAATTGCCTCTATCCTGGCAACAGGTGCAAAAAACCTCATCATAATATATACCTTCCTCCTGTCTAAACCTTTGTGCTACAAGCCTTGCTTTGTTTTTAAAAACAATACTCCTTTCATCCCTTTTATTTCTGAAGACCCACTTTGTGCCAATTGCCTTTTTCCCTGATGGTAAATCAACAAGTATCCAAACCTTTTGTAGTTTGAACTGGAGCAATTATTCTTGCAATGCTTTAACCCAGCTTTTATCTTCTAATGCTTGTGATATCGTCTTAGGTTCTTCTTGGGAGAGAAAACATGCTAACAGACAGCTCTGATGCTCCTTATGGTTTGTTCTGTTTTGTTTATAGATGTAGCATACCAAAGCTTGTTTTGCTGAAGAAGCCTTTTGAATCTTTCCTCTTGTTTGAACTGCTGATTTAGGATCTCTTAGAATTTAACCTTTTGGATGATCCTTGTTGGGAATTATAGATTTGATGAGACAAAAGAACAAAAGAATGAAACAAGAAGGACTTAATGATTGGGAAGTTACAAGATGTAACTTAATGATGGACTTAATGATAATTAATAGCATTAATGTCCATCATACATATAATGGATAATTAATAGCATTAATGATGGACTTAATGATAATTAATAGCATTAATGATAATTAATAGCATTAATCTTTGTAACGTCTTATGCTCTCTCCTTATATAAAGAGACATAGACTCATAGGTTTCAATATCCATCATACATAGAACTCTCCCAATGAGAGTCTAGTTAGTTAGTTAGTTAGTACACCATAATTAGTTGGTGTAGCCCCATGTTATAGGTTGGGGTAAATAGGAATCGTTTGAATGAAAAACCTTGTTTGATAATATTGCTTTCTTATTATTCCGCTGCGTGTTCAATATTATCTGTAAAACGATCCTAGATGGGCTAAACGATTTTCAACATGTGGTATCAGAGCCATGGGGCTCTTGATCTGGGATCTACAAGGTTTTTGAAGAAACCCTAAAACCCTAATTTTCAAGAAATCGATTTGTGGTTAAAGTTTTATGGGGTTTTTGAGTTAATTGATATATCAATATTTATAATTGTCCTCTCTACCTTAATTGGTATGCAATACAATTGTAAATCATTGTTACTATCAAGGGTTTCTATGAAGAATGAAGGCACTGCTCAAGGTACTGTTCGAAAGTACTGCTTCTATTCGAAAGTACTGCTCATTATGCTCAAAGTACTGCTCGTTGTGAAAGTACAGTCTAGGGTTCATTTTGTAAATTTTTAATATAGTTTTGATAAAAAGTGGTTCGGGACTCGTTTGGACGACTTAACGGATGATTCAAATCTCGAAACTCGCGCCATTGTTTTCCAAATCATTTTTCCGATAAAAACGAGTATTTATTTGATAATATCTCATAAATATTTTTATAACATTTAATAAAATGTTCGTTATTTATTTGGTGAACCGGTTACGTCTCGTTCAAAAGTAAACATAGAAATAAACTTTTAACCCGTATATTCGCGTTATCAACAAACGTTTTCGAATAAAATGATGACTAATTTATTAAATATTTTTATTTAAAAAAAATGATAATTAACGTATATTTAATTAAATTTCCCTTGTTCGTTAAATCTTTCGAGGGCATTCATCCCCTTCTACTATTTTCGGGTCTCGGTCAAAACTAAAAAAGTTGTCAGAATGTCGTTTTACATCAAATGCCTATAGATTCCGAATAACAAGGACGTGATTTAGCTACTCGTGTTGATAAATCAACCTAGGAATAACATATATCTCCTTTAAATATGTTCCGAAAAATTACCGGTTACGCGGTAATCGCTTTAAGTGAAAATAAAAGACCAAAAGTCATAAAATCAATCGACTTGAAAATGTCATAAGATTGAAATCGTCATTTAAAATTTCAAAATTCTCGATATGTTACAGTACATACCCTTAAAGAAAACACGTCCGAGAATAAATTTTTGTCACCCATTGTGTGACCAAGGGAAAAACTTAAGGTTTAATAAACTCGTTTAAACACGACGCTGATAACTTTTATTCAGCAAAATCGGTGTTTCTACACTTCTCATCTACCAAAAATTTTGCTAGGTTTGTCCAGGATATTTCATCCCATCAAAATGAGGTATCTCATAATATATCATTATAGAACTTAAGACTGTATAACATCTCGTTATATGAAAGTCTCATTATAATGAAAACCACAATAAGAATGGATTAGTCGCGTGAGTATGTTTGTATAAGTTTCTAAATGTCCGAGGACGGAGTCTCGTTTCTACTATTTGTAATGTTCGATGATTCACATCAACGTGGCTTATGTATGTAAGTACCCAACTTACTTGGCAGTACTAGGATGTATCGCGACCTAAGTCTTCCTACTAGTGGCCTGAAATGAATAGTCCAACTATTTGTTTCGTCGATAGGTGTTTACCTAGTTTAAGGTGGGTTTCATTACTTAGTTGATAAAGTTTGTACAATCTGGGACCACTCCAGGACCCAACAACAGCAACCATCACGGTCAATACTAAACAAATGGTGATGGGATTCCCGAAAATAGGACATTTCGAGAACAATATTCCCAGAAATAAAGTTTAATAAAAGAGAGGAGCTCGCGAGATGCTTATCGATAGACGCGGATTATGTGTACTCATTCCGTTAGTTCGATGAAATCGCTCCATTAGCTCAACTGTATAACAAATTTCTGTTAGTTCCAAGAACATTCGTGATCGCGATGATAGCAATGGCAAAAGTAATAACTTAAGAATGAGATAAGGTAGCTCTAAGCGAGGCCTTATGATTCTGCTGAGTGGCAAGACACGATTGTGTCTCTAGACCCTTTTTAACGGATTCTGGTGATTATCGATTTTAGGTTCATACTCGTGTCATATCGGATTACAATTTAAGCCCACGTCATTATAATTCATTATTAGCAAAAGAAGCGTCCCAATTTATGTAAAGATAATTTTATAAACATATTGTTCGGGGATATAATTTATTTAGTTTAAGATAAAGAATCGTCCCAATCCTTTAAATAATACAGATTATAATCATCCTACTTAATAATCCGATGCTAAACCGTACCCACATAACTAGATCAGGTGATGGATGACATAGACGTTGCATGTGACATTTAAAGAGGTATAGGGATGAGGTTCCAAAACTCGACTTCGGATCCGGGAAGTTAAAACTATCAGGGAAATCACATATGTTCGAGATCGTTAATGAGTACTCGGTTAGAGTAAATTAAGGTAAAAGAGTCGATGAACCAGTACAACTAGCAAATATCAAGTAAATCCTCCTATTACAAGTCTGCCCCATACAAGCCTTGTAATACTTAGATTCACAACATAATTCCCATTTAAACAAACTATAACGGTGTTTTTTTCTTTCTTTTTTCTTTGTTAACATAGCAATTATCATATCAATCCTCATATTACAAGTCCCGCCCATACAAGACTTGTAATACTTAGATTCATACACAATCCCATGTAAACAAAATTATGACGGGTCTTGTTTACATATCAATTATCATATCAATCCTTATATTACAAGTCCCGCCCATACAAGACTTGTAATACTTAGATTCATACAAAATTCCATGTAAACAAAAATGTGACGGGCTTTGTTAACATAGCAATTATCATATCAATCCTCATTTTACAAGTCCCCGCCCAAACAAGACATGTAATACTTAATTCATACAGAATACCATGTAAACAAAACTATGGACGGTCTCCCTCGTGTAATACAAAATATGTATAAAGCAATGAAGAAAGATAATATCCTTAGAACCATTGTTAACTTACAATGTCTGAGAACGAAATTGAGACCATTGTGCAACTCACAATGTCTAAGAAGTAAGATGAGACCATTGTATAACTCACACTGTCTTGAGGATAATTGAGACCATTAGTGCAACTCACAATGTCTTAAGAATGCTCTGTATTTATATAAATAAACCTTATATAAATAAACTGCGATAAACGCAGAAAGATGTAAGCAATATTTACATATAAGTATGTCACGTAAGCACATATATGCAGCACGTAATGGAAGCACATAAGCAAGTTGCGTGTATGCACTATGAAAATGTTATGTGATTCAATGTTTGTGGAAAACGGTTATAGTCTAGTGTAAAATATGCAATCTATTTCTCTAGTAACCAGTGCTCTATACCAATCTGACAACCCCTAAAAATTACAACGGCAAACGGAATACCACAGGTGTGCTACTTCATAATACACAACGCTAGTACAAAGAACGACCCTAAAATGTCGTTTGTAAAACAATCTCTTTAATTATCTAAAATCAAAATAATAGTGTCCCATAATTGCATCACCATGAAAAACTTGAAATTAAAGACATCCAATGCACATCAAATAATCCAAGCATCTAATTCACATGATAAGAAACATGCTTAAAAGTGTCAAACATATAAAAGTTGGTGAGTCATAGATTATAAATAGTGATTGTAAGTTACAAGAGAAAGAATTTGTCCACGTACATCACAGTACCAATGTTAAATCCCAAATATTTATAAAGAATGCATGACAAATTTTTAATGTCACCAAAAGTACCAATCTTATCCAAAGATTTATAAAGAATGCATGACCAATTTAATGTCACAAATGTTTCAATATGTAATTGCCACTTTATTCAAGGAAACGTAAATATCCTATGTATATAAAAAAATGTTTTTTTACGATTTCTCAAAGCTCCATGTAAACACCAAGCTAATAATAAAAGTGTCATATCCTCTCATTCCCACAATTAATAACGACAGTTGCATATCATCTCATCCTACATATAAAAGCAAGGCATATCGTCTCTCCCACATAAAAAAGAAGTGGCATATCGTCGTCCTCCTACATATAGAAGAGAAAATGAGTTTCTTCGTTATTGGGAGTTAAAAGTCCCGTTTTATATCAAAACGTCCGTCAAAATATAAGTTGTTATATTTTGTAAACCTAAGTTTGACTTTTCAAAGTCTCGAATCCCGAATCTCATGTTCCGTTTTCTGCTCACAATTATCCGTTATAAAAACGCGCCAAAGTCCGTTTTTAGCTCAAAACTCATCTAAAATACATTTAATATTGCTTATACATTAATATCAATCCCGTTTTAAATATTAATGTCATATTTTACTTAGACGTCACAAGTTTAAACAGATTTCATCGCATATACTTTAAATCGATAATAAATGAAATAATTAATATATTTATGGTGCAAAACAAAACGCACCATTTTGTGTCTGATTATCAAACCAAACAAACCCCCGGCTATCCCGGCTGTTTGACAGCCAACCCGACACACCCTCGTCGGTTGTTAACCCACAAACCAAACGCACCCTAGTTGTTTTTCTATAAAACCAAACGCACTCTTACGCTAAAAACCCAGGTCCAAACACACCCTTGTTGCGTTTTATAAAACCAAACAGACCCTATGTTGCTGAATCGAAACCCAAACGCACCCTACTTGCTGAAAACAACCCTAACGCATCCTTTTGCGCTTATGATAACCTACCCGCACCCTTTTGGGTTTGATTTCAGAACCAAACGCACTCTTATGGGTGTTAATAACAATCAAACGCACCCTTGGCTGGTGGTTTGACCCGACACCCCACGCACCCTTGTGGGTCGTGGTGGCTGCCGAAACAAACCCACCCTTTGTGGCGGTTATAACCCAACACGAACGCCCCCTTTTTGCGGCTTTCCTGCCACCGAACAAACAAACACATCCTTTTTTTGTTGTTAACCTCACAACCAAACCGCACCCTAATCTGGTGACAGAAAACCAAAACGCGCCCCTTTGGACCAAACAGCCCTTGCGGCTGTTACACCCTCCACCAAACGCCCTTGTGGCTGTTTTTATTATAAAACCAACGCACCCTTTTGGGTGATACGAACCAGCAAACGCACCCTGGTGGTTTTTCTATAAAACCAAACGAACACCCCTGCTGCTATACCACCGAACGCACCCTTGTCGCTTACCCAGAAACGAACACCCCTTTTGGTGGGGGTTTAAAACCACACCGGACGCACCCCTTTTCTGCTGAAAACCAAACGCACCCTATCCGGTGCTAAACCCAACCCACACGCACCCCTCTTGGGCCAAGAACAAAACCGAACGCACCCCTATTGGTGGCTGTGGTGGTGGCGTGTTGGTGACGAGGTGTTGGTGAGGATGATGATGGTGCAAAGATGATGATGGCGTTATGATGATGATGGCAGCGGCGGTGTAGCAGCCGTAGGGGGAAAGAAAGCGCGTTGAAACGCGTGACACATGGGATTGGGTAGATCGGGCGACGAGGAAGCTTTTTGGATTCGGCCGGAAAAGTCCGCCGAAAAAGTTTTCAGGCGACGGCGTGGTGGCGGTGGTCGGAATCCGGCGGCGGGGGAGGGCTGCCGGAATTTTTGAGGGAGGGAGAGAGTAATGAGAGTGTGTGTGTTATTAAAGATGGAAATCAATTTTTAATATATAAATTTTATATATATAATAAAATTTATAATATGAAATGAAAATACCCAATAGTCTAGGGTTCATTTTGTAAATTTTTAATA
>BQNB010058805.1:0-37610 GCA_026074375.1 Tanacetum coccineum
TTTGTAATTTTTATTGTTTGCTGAGTCTGTCTTCCCAAACCGTCCATACAGTGTATCAAACCTCTATGGATATAGCGTATGGACCTGTCTGGACATTATCAGTCCTTTAATTTCTGCATTTAAATTCCTGCACTTTAAACATTTTTGTTAGATTGTCCATACAACGTATTCTGTTTATGATACAATGTATCTGGCAATTTAACCCGTATTCAGATAATTTTTATACATGCTACAATACGGCGTATCCTTCGGTTTGGGATATGGCGTATTGGATCCCTGTACAGTATGTGTTTATTTTTTCCCGCATTATAACCATTATAAAACCGAGATAGAATTGTACGTTTTGTCTTCTATAACTTTTATGCAGGAGCTTGCTGTAAAGAAATCGACGAATTGGTAACGATATACTCTAGAAAAAGACGTGTGTTGAACTCATACGGGCATTCCTACGCCTCTTCAACACCCTTTTGCTCAAGAACTCAAATTAGAGAATCATCCCGAGCAAAATATCAAGGGAGTTCCTCGTTTGAATTCTATTTCCTATTTTCTTTAACTGTTTTATTTATACAACGAGGACGTTGTATAATTTAATTGGGGGATGGAGAATTAGAACGCCTACTTGTCCTTCTTTTTACAAATAATATGCTATATGTTTAAAATTAGGCCTAATTTAATTTTTTAGCATACTTTTGTAAAAATTGCTAGTTACATGACCTCACGCACAAATAACCCTTAATGACAAATTGTGAGAATCAAAGCCTATTCCGTTTCTAAATGTTTACTCAAAAATTACACAAAAATTATGAGTGTGCCAGTGATGTAGTGGACTTTAGAACTTGGCTTGGTATATCACTCGAGACCACAATAATGAGTACTGTGGATTTAGATGGAGTAGCCTGTTTAACTGGTAAATTTCTAAGAATACACCAAAAAGCCTATATGTTGTAACATTAACTAACTACACTGGTTGGTTAACCCCCATATAACCCTTTGCTTACTCTCACTATAAGAGTAAGATACCCCTAGAAAAACCTATTAAACCATTCCTGTTTATCACCAAATGTTTATTTCGTTACAACTTTACACCTTAGCCTACCATGTAGATCAAGACTATTAATCAAAGTTGCTAGTTACTTTTGTGAAAAGTTTTGTATCTCCTGTGTCAATGTGAAATTCTCTATCTCTGGTTAGGTCGAGAAATTGCACAATGCAATGGGAATGTAGAAGTATGTAGCTCGTGTATTTTGCTACTCTCGCAATTATGTTTTATGTCCGAAGATGAAGAGTTTAAAGAAAAATTATCTGGATGAATTATGATGATGAATATGGTGAAATTGCACTAAGATTCGTAGTGTATTATACAAAAAAAGGAAAAATAGAAAATCGCAACAAAAAAGAGAAGGAAAAGAATGAAGATAGTCAGTTCATTGAACTTAAACCGATAAACTACTTGGAGGATCGATTATTCATTGATATGTGATAAAAATTAACGATGTATAGTTTTGTATAAAATGGTCGATATCACCACTTGTCTTGTAAAAGTATGTATAAGTATGGATGATTGGGAAGTTAACCGTTATGGGAACGCCAACTTAGGTTGTCTTTGTCATTCTATGATCGAGACGTTTGTGTGTATACTTCTGAGTCTTTATCATAGGAACGGTCGGGAAAGTTACTAGCAGCTATATACCTTATTTGTTCAGGCTTAATCTATTTGTTTTGTGAATTTTATTTAACAACAATTTATTTCCCTTTTTTAACAACTAACCTTAGGTTTCTAATACTTTCGATGAGGAGTGAGAAACGAATCATGCATGTCTATTCCGTCGTTACGGCCATGTATGCGTGATTCAGCCACCTTGTTGGTTTATTACTTTTGGTGAAAGTTAGAAGATCCATACCCTATACTACTCTTTGTCCTAAACCCTTGGTTTTACTCAAGTGGGGGGGGGATTAGGCAATATTATATGTCTATTCTGTCGTTACGGCTATGTATATATCTTTTGCACCCCTGCTGGTTTACGACCTTTGGAAAAGACTACTAATCCTATTCTTTAGCTTATTCAAGTTAAATTTTGAATGTAATCATATGTGTGTATTCCGTCGTTATAGATGTGTATTTATGGTCTTTATCACCTTTTCTGGAATATTGATATCGAATAGAGGTTGAAAAGAGTGATCCAACCCATTAAGCCTATTAACCTAATTTACCTTTTTAAACTTGTTACTCCTTAGCTCTAGTGATGGAGATGTGTATCCTTGCTAAGAATATGATAGAATACTAATCACGATCGAGCATTTAAATGTACCTATTAAAATGTTGCCACCTAGATTAGTTGAGTGATCTGAGTGTTTTCATTTCTTATATTTCGTGAGGTGCTTGGTTTTGTATAAGTGATTAAATGAAAGAATGCTTAAAGGAAAAAAAATCATTAACTCCGGTTAGGATACATTTTCAAAAAATTTCTAGAGTCTACTTGAGGATAAGTAGGATTCAAGTGGGGGGATATTTGATGCCATTAAATGACCTTACTTTTATAGCATCATTTATCCCAAGAAAATTACCCATTTTTATATAATTATTACAAGAATTGTTAATTGCTCAAAGTTGTTAATTGTAGTAATTATGGAGTACATTGCGAAGACAAGCTAAAAGGCAAACATTTTAGAGCTTAGACGAAGATATTTGAAGATTGCTTATTCTGACTACATACGCCGTATCCAACAAAGAAGATACGGCGTATCTGCGCCTGGACCTCACAAGAAACATCATATGTTCAAGATCTAATATAGCGTATCCTGCTGATTATATACGCCGTATCCAGCTGGTCAACAGTCAAAGATCCTGTAGTAAATGTGATTGACGACAGTTAATATGATTGATTGTGAACGTGGTGCGTACTCTAAGGAATTCTACCAAATACGCCGTATTGACCTCATTCAATATGGCGTATCAACTCATTTTCAGATACTATAAATAGAAGACTCAAAAAT
Organism: Tanacetum coccineum; assembly: GCA_026074375.1. Taxonomy (NCBI): domain Eukaryota; kingdom Viridiplantae; phylum Streptophyta; class Magnoliopsida; order Asterales; family Asteraceae; genus Tanacetum; species Tanacetum coccineum. The sequence goes on from BQNB010058805.1 coordinate 2,995, forward strand.
GAATTTTTGGTGTGCTTAATCATATTCCCTATACCATAAATACAAAGGTCGATTTTTGAAGAGAAGAAGAGCAGCCAAGGTCAATTATCAATGCACAGTTCCATAGAAGACACCGTGTAATTCTTGTACTCTAATAATCATTTAATTATTGGTATCATTCGTTTAACTCGGTTAGTTTACCTTGGTTGTTTGATTATTTCTGTATTATTACAATAGTTATGGGCTAATACCCTTGGGTATTAGCCATTTTAATGAAGATTCAATGTTTGGTTTGTTTAATCTCGATTGCTTAATTTATCGTTGTCTATTTAATTATGTTTATCATTTTATACTTGTTTATGTGCTTGAGTATGCGACCCATCATTCAAATGGGTCTAGTGATACTGACCAAGTGATCTAGATACTAGGATGGCTCTCCATATCACGCCTTATATATATGGACCAATATGATCACAAATAATGTGCTATCTTTACCAATTACTTAAGGGAATAAGTTATAATAGCACGTGGCCTTTTATAGCGTTCTTCTTCTTTTGGTAAAGACTCAGACAGTGGACTACCAGTATATAAAATGTCGTCAAGCGATAAGTGGGTAAAGTCCCGATGGGCTAGGGTTTAACAAGATCACCATTGCTTCAATCCCTAAGATAGATTATAATTAGACTAAAAGGATGCTTTTTGCGGATGCGTTAATTGTGACTTAATTCAACGTGTCTAGGTCTTAGGAAGAAGTATCGCCTAAGTCTTAAGAATGATATGCCGCATTTGCCGCCTTGAGATAAGCACTCATTGCACTAAACAAACAAACCAACGTTTAATCGGATTTAATGAGGCTAATACAATTTTCTTATATTTGGCTAGACTGCTCTTTTATCTTCTGATTATCTTCTTGCGTGATTATTGTGTTTTGAATTGATTTAAGTCACTACAAAACCTGTGCCAGTCTCTCAGGCTGAAACCCCTCACTTTATCAATAGAACTAGGTTTAGCACAAGTTTAACAATAATTAGAAATAACATAGAATTAATTAGACTAATTAGACTAAATAAAATACTGATAGTATATAAGGTTAACTTTCTCGCTCTTAGTATTCGACACCCTACTTACCAACTGTTAGATATTAGAAAAAGACTCGGTCACCCCGTGTATTTTATAGTTTATCGTAGCTCGTAGTTTAACGTTTAATGTATAACATTCGGTAATGGGTCGGGTATAAAACCCAATGTGTAAGCCCACTACAAAGGCCCTTTGGCCGGTTTTGTATACAACTATATAAGCCTTATGGAAGAGGTGGGTTAGTCATTTTATACACACACACTTTCTCTCTTTAGAGGAGTGTGCATTTTTTTGTTTCTCTCTCTAGCATTCGACTAATCCACTAACCATTCGATTGTGTGATGATATCCAATATCCTATAATTGGTATCAAAGCTCATGGGATCATTAGATCGTTTGTGTGTGCGTTTTAGTGCTTGGTTTAGATCAAAAGTTGAGTTTTTGAAGGTTTTAGCTCTTGTTCTTGATTTTCATTGATTTTCATGTTTCTTGTGTTAAAGTTCGTGTTTTTGTAGTTGCTATTGGCTTCTAGTACTCAGTTGTGCAAAAGAATGCAAGTTAAAATGTTCAAAAGGGTGATTTTTAGGTGTTTTAAGGTGAGAAAGTTTGTATTTTCTCATAGCAGTTTGGTATATTGTGTATTGTTTATCGTAGCAGTTTGGTACACTGTTCTGGCAATTTTTCAGTGTTGTACACTATTACAGCGATTTGTCTTTTTAGCACAGCAGGTTTTTTATTTGGCAGCGGTTTGTTAGTCTTGAAAGGGACATCCGTTTGGCGTGTAGTGTAGCGGTTTACTAGGTAGTGGTTTACAGGTTTTGAAGATTTTTTTCTCACATCGATTTAGGAAACAAAACTCTATCCACTTGGTTTCTTGACAACGGTTTGACATTATATCTTCGTAGCGGTTTACCTGCTATATTCTAACAGCGGTTTGGCATTCGTAGCGGTTTGGTACCATGGCGATTTACAGGTTTTTGAATACTAATTCTCATAGCGATTTGGGAAAAAAACCTCTGCCCATTTCATTTCTAGGTTGCAGTTTGGCAGTTTGTCTTCATAGCGGTTTACCATTCGTAGCGGTTTAGCAATGTGGTTTGACATTAGCGGTTTGTCAGTAGCGGTTTGATTACTATTCCAGCGGGTTGAGACACTGTTTTAGACTATTGGACTTCTTTGACATTTGAACCACTTTCAAACTTAAAACTTAACAAACCAAAACAACAAAAACACTTAATATCACTTCACCACTTTTAACATACAATGACTAATCATTGATCAATCCAATCATATTATTTCACAATCAGTTAAAATGTCCAATCAGTCAGAAGATATTCAAGCAGCCAATTCTGATACCCGCCCTTCCATGCTTGACATGACTGATTTTGAGTCATGGAAACAACGAATTCGGTTGTACTGTAAGGGAAAAATCATGGAGAGTACATACTTTAGTCTATTGATGAAGGCCCATTCAAGATGGGACGGTGCAAATATGAGATTGCTACAAGTACTGATGGTCCTTATCTCGGCCCAAAGTGAGACAGAGTGGTTGCAGATCTTTCACAAGCTGAAAAGGATAGACTTAGACCGCACATCAACACTACTTAAAAGAAGTTGTCTCGATGCATGGAGTGCTAGTTTCGATCATCTCTGATCGAGATAGCCGATTTACCTCTCATTTCTAGCAGTCGCTTCAGAATGCGCTCCTAACGCAATTGGATATGAGCACCGCTTATCACTCATAAATGGATGGTCAGAGTGAAAGGACCATCCAGACATTGGAAGACATGTTGCATGCTTGTGTGGTTGATTTTGGAAAGGGCTGGGATAGACATTTACTCTTGGTGGAATTTACATACAACAACAATTATCACACTAGCATCAAGGAAGCACCGTTTGAGGCATTATATGGTCAGAAGTGTCGATCGCCTATTTACTGGGCTGAGGTTGGAGACAGTCAACTCACAAGCCTATAAATTATTCATGAGACAACCAAAAAGATCATTCAAATCAAAAGTCGTATTCAAGCTACACGTGATAGACAAAAGAGCTACGCCAACAACAGATGTAAGCCTTTGGAGTTCCAAGTCAGGGATAAGGTAATGCTGAAGGTTTCACCATGGAAAGGGGTGATACATTTTGGCAAACGAGGAAAGCTGAACCCTCGTTATATTGGACCTTTCAAAATCTCTGCTAAGGTTGGAACGGTTGCTTACCATTTTGAACTCTCGGAACAACTCAGTCGAGTCCATAACACCTTCCACGTTTCAAATCTGAAGAAGTGTTTATCCGACGAAACACAAGTGATCCCGTTGGATGAGATTCAGATCGACGACAAGCTCCATTTCATCGAAGAACCTGTTGAGATCATGAACCGTGAGGTCAAATGTATAAATCAAGGTAGCATCCCCATCATCAAGGTTCATTGGAACTCGAGGAGAGGTCTCGAGTTCACATAGGAACGTAAAGACCAGTTTTAAAAGAAATACCTGCATCTTTTTTCAAAATCTATAACCACACTGAATAATACGTCTTAAGCTTTGCGGACAAAGCTCTTCTAACGGGAAAAAGATGTCACACCTCGTAAAAATTCTTGATTTATCATCGTTTACTTTTCATACTTTAGTTTGACTTTTATTATTTCATGTTGATTTTACATTTAACTGGGAAGTTCTCTCACGTGTAACTGAGAAACATCGTTTTTGACGCTTTGCAAACTATTATTAGCCTAGACTTCGTATCATTCGTATTTTAATTTTTCGTCAGCACCTCACCTTTGAAGTATTTCTACATTTCGTGTTAAAGAAAAATATATAACGTTTCTTTATTTCGTAAATATGTCGTTTAACCTAGTCTTGTGTAAAAAGTAGCTAAGGTAAATACTAGAATCTTCCCATGGTAAAAATTTTAAAACAAAAACCTCCCCCTTGTCCTTCTTGTCGTCTGCCAACCCACACCACCAACACATCTCCTAAAAACTTGCTAGCATGTCTCCTTGATATTTTTGTGCACATATGATCCTATTCTTGGTTCATTTATAAGGACTAGGTGCATTTCATTCTCACACACCTATTTTCTCACTCTAGAAAAACACACAAACAAAATACCTCTCCCTCTCCCTCTCTTGTGCTCATCCGAACCAAAACACACACAAAAACATTCATATTTTATTTTTGATCAAGATTTTGGAAGCTAAAGATTATTCGAGTTTAATTCTAGTAGTTAGTTTAGGTATTTTAAACAACATTTGGGTTATTCGTTAGTCTCAAATCACCTCTTAAACCATCTCTTTTGTAAGTTAATCTTTTCTAAATTTTTCCTCTACTTCCATAAATCTTATCATGTGTAGATGCTAGTTGTACAATCCGTTTTGCAAAATCAAAGATTAAAAGTTTACAAAAACCCTAAAAGGGACCATATATGTTTCAAAATTTATAAAAAGAAATCAAGGGAAAGTATAGTTGTGTTGTTGTGGTTGTATTTTTATAAAAAAAATAATATACTAAAGAGCTTATTTACTTTGTGAGCTTATTTGGGCTTATTCGAGTCTCAGTCTAAAAAGAAAACCAAAAAGGATTGAACTTTTAGCTTATTCTAGTTTCGTCTTATTTTCCTTACTTATTTTCGTGGCTTATTTGAGTACTAAAAAGGATTTGAGCTTATCGGGCTTAATAAATAAATCCACATATGCTTATTCGGTTAGTAAGCCCCGACCCAAAACCCAAGCCCAAGCCGTGGCACATAAGCCCACGACTTGGCTTATTGGTGGCTTATTTATAGCTTATTTGATAAGCTAAATGCTTATTTGCTTATTCTTTTATTTTAAACAAAATGGTTCTATTGCATTATAAATGGGATCCTTTGTAAACTCTGATTTTAATATAACGAATGTGAAATTTATTTAAACGTCTCTTTTGAGGTCGTTTTCTGTGACTTGTGCGTATGGACTATGAAGTAGCACCCCATTGTTATCATTCCGTTGCTACCAGAATTTGGGGGTGTTACAGATGGTATCAGAGCTGAAGTCATAGAGAACTAGGTCATTTTCAAAACCTAGACTATGATCATGTTTTTCAAAATATAGAGTCTCTCCTTGTTTTATCCGATATTCGCACGCGCTTGCTCCCAGGTAACTTATATGCTCTCTTTTGCATCCCTACTACTATTACATGGATACTGAGTATTTAATACTAGACTATGATTGCGTTCTCTTACGTCTATCATATGACGTCTTACTATTTACCTTATATCAGTCTGTTATATAAATATTGATCACTCTGATTTTCGTGTACTTCCTGATTTCTCATTTACTCCCTTGAGCGTCAATACTAGTATTATATAAGGATACTTATATATATGGACTATTTTTTTTCTTGATCTCTTACGATTAACTCCAACCATTTACGCGACTTTACTTTATTCCCTTTTGATGATATAAAAAATTCGGCATATTTTGTAAATTCCACTAGTCACTTTACCCTTCGACTCCGAGTTGGAACACTCCTCTTATGCTTTTGAATAGCATATGTTGTTTCGTAATCCATCGTTTTGAAGCCTTCTAGTTGATGGGAGTACGCCAATTAACTTGTCACCTCATACGTGTCACCTTGGAGCACCTGCCTTTAGAACCCGACTCTTTACGTCCATTTTGTTGATTGAATAATTCTTTACGTTCATTTTCCCTGACTGCTTCTGCGTTCGTTCGGATATTCTTTTTACTTACTATGATCTATCGCTTTACAAACAATCTCGATGTCAGCTTATAAACCATTTTACTATCATTTTGTTGTCACCCTATGAGCTACTTCACAACTATTTTATCTCGTTATAAAACTATTGGAAACATTTTATACATTACACTATTTTGACAAAAATGAGCATTGCATCGTTGGCCCTCGTATATTAGAGGGCATAGACTGATTACATATGCATTCAGGAAGAACCATGTCATGCTAAGAGTAGACACCTTAAAACCTAAACCTCTTCATTAACACAAATCCAAGAGAAATTTCCGCATCTCTTCTCTGAACCCGTACCTTCTTCAGGTGTTGCAACCTGAGCCTTGAGGACAATGCTCTTCTAACCGGAGGAGACTGTAACATTTCATATTTTCATGTCATTTTACAACGTCAATTATTTCATTATATTTTTTTTTAGTTTTCATCTTGTACGCGTTTACTTTTAATTCTTATCATATAGTTAAATCGCGTAAGCTAAAGATTATCATTTAACGTAAACGGACACCAAATAAACTAAAGTTTTCGTCAAGCAAACAATTTATTATTTTTACGAAAGTAATAATCAACTTTTTATATTTTATTTTATTGGTTGCGTAAAGTGATTACGTTTCGCAATAAAATACGTTTAGGCATACCCGGAACCACAAAAATATTTCTACGCTTCAACAAATAACCACGATTGTACCCAATACCCAAAGTATTATTAAATTTACTCAAGATAATATTATCTTACACATTGTACAAGAAAAAAAAAATCAACCAATGCACAAAACTTGCAAGTTGTCATCTAAATCACACACCCCCCCCCCCAGAAACACAACCCCCCCCCCCCCCCCCCCCCCCTCCCCCCCAACCCCCCTCCCCCACCCCCCCCCCCACACTACCTTTTCTATATTTAACAAGATATTTTGCTAACTAGCAAAAAGGCTTCTAGAACCTTCCCCAACCCTAACTAACAGAAAACAACCCTTGGAGGGACATGGAGCACACAATTGTCTTACAAAAGTTGGTTTGTCATCTTTTTTCCACATTTAAAACATACACATTACATGTTACCTTGACCAAAGACATGAAAACAACATTCCTAGAAACCCTCACCATGTTTTTTTGACTAGCAAATGCACACTTTTGACCACCTTATATGCATATATACTACTTGCATGCAAGAACTAACATCTACACACTCTCAACACTTAACTAAAAACAATTTCTATCTCTCTTTCTCTCAACCAAACCCACGGCTCAACCCCCCTATAAACAATCCATACAAATTTTTATACAACCTATACATATCTATACACATCCATTCTAAGATATTCTAAGGTGTTTCCAAGCATTGGATTACCTTTTTCAAGTAATAATCAAGAAAAGCAAGATTAAGGTTTTATTAAGATAACAAGGGTTTTCATTAGTGCAAGCTTTGGATTTCTATCTAAACAAGGGTTTAGATTACTTTGTTCATCATCATCATACATCATAAGGTCTACTATAACCCTTTATGTTCTTATAGTTTTCATTTCTATGCATATGTTTACTCTATTTTAGCTTAAATCACCATTTAGGGTTTTAAACATGTTAAAGGGATTCTTACTTGTGATTATGATTTTTAACACTTTTTCATATGAACTTGTGATCTTGGAATATATAATATATATGACATAAGTATATTATGAGTTATAAAGAAATTGTGGTAATTATTTAGTTGAAAAGTATAGAAAGTAAGTTTATTTAAAACAAAGTTATACGAGTATACCTAATTTATTCATAGGACTGTTTTAGGTCAACTTTTGAAATCAGCCATATTATGTATTAGAAAAGTATAGTACACCTCATGTCGTTTCCAAATATGTAGAGAAGTGAAACGTCCTTCCTTATATAAAAAAAAGATACGATTAAAAATGACGATTTACGTTTAGTCTATCGGGTATTTATAAAACTTTTTTTTATAAAAATTACTATTCATGACAGAAACTTTTATATTTTTAAACTTCATAAATCAATAAAACTTTCAATTACGAGAACATGCTCGAAAGAATCGCTAAAAACGGAACTATAACGAATAAAATACGACGTTTACGGGTTTTACGATAACGAGAACGATAAAAATAAATTAGGGTCTGGTGTGAACAGTAAAAGTTACTGTTCACCAGAAGGTCAAAAGTTCAAAAATGTAAATTTATGATAACTCGTCTTAATACGAAAGCGTGGGCATAAGAAACGTCAAAATCGGGCTTAAAACGCGAAAGTTACGCCAGTTTTACTAAAACGGTAATTATAAACGTTTTTACTTATTAAACACAATTTTACCAAAACAATTAGATGGTGATTGAGCTATATAGACCTATATGTGGTATTAGTTTATCAAAGTACTATATTACTAGGGAGTTTCATAATGAGGCCTCTTCGGGGTGGCGTATCGACGAGTTGTTGGATTTACGATTTAAAGTGTCCTAGCTCCTCATACGTCACTACATGACCTCTTAATTATGATAGCCGACGTTAGTATAATGAGCTTTGACGACCTAATAAATATAATGTTTTTAGTAATTATTATGACCTATATTGGATTAGGTTGCATTCGACGATTTGCGTGACGCATTTTCTATTGTGAATACTTGTTGATTACCATTCACTCGAGGTGAGTTCATAGTCTCGCATTTCAATCTTTTCAATGTTTTATAAACCCGCGAGGGGAATACATGATCGTTTACAAACTTGTATATATTACTATAGTACAATTACCATTCGATACTTTGTGAGTTCATAGTCTCGCATTTCAATCTTTTCAATGTTTTATAAACCCGCGAGGGGAATACATGCTCGTTTACAAACTTGTATATATTACTATAGTACAATTACCTTTCGATACTTTGTGAGTTCATAGTCTCGCATTTCAATCTTTTCAATGTTTTATAAACCCGCGAGGGGAATACATGCTCGTTTACAAACTTGTATATATTACTATAGTACAATTACCTTTCGATACTTTGTGAGTTCATAGTCTGGCATTTCAATCTTTTCAAAGTTTTTATTAAAACCCAGTGGATTGGGAATACATGCTCGTTTACAAACTTGTATATATTACTATAGTACAATTACCTTTCGATATTTTGTGAGTTCATAGTCTCGCATTTTAATCTTTTCAATGTTTTATAAACCCGCGAGGGGAATACATGCTCGTTTACAAACTTGTATAATTACTATAGTATCAATAACCTTTTCGTCCTTTGTGTAGTTCATAGCTCTAGCATTTTAATTTTTTTCAATGTTTTATAAACCGACTGAGGGGATACATGCTCGTTTACAAACTTGTATTTTTTCCTACAAGTAAATTACCTTTCATATAATATGTGAGTTCAGGAAACCCCCTTTTTTCTACAATTGTTTTATAATATCTACGGGGTGGAATTAAATTGCTAGTTTTACTTATCGGACACCAGTGTTTCTTATTGTGATGCTATCCAGATTACTGCCTGAATATTATTGCCTAAGTAGTCACTATATTGCCACTTAAGTCCCTACTAATCATGAACCGTTAATTACCACTATTGTAAGCGCGAGTGTTGTGGATAGATCTATCGGGACTGACAATCCCCACCTTTACTTGGGTTACTAGTTTGATCGGGTGCATTTAACATTTGGAGAAAATTCGTAGGATGTTTGGCAACATCTGTATTGAGAAAATTCGTAGGATGTTTTTGTAACATCTGTATCCGTGTTGGGGCACAAACCTCGAGTACTGGTTTGATTACAGTTTATTACGTTAAGTTTCGGGGTCATGAGCTTAGTGCAATAATATATACTTAGACTTGGTGAATTTGTTTCTCTTGTCTACATTACTTGTTTTGGACTTCGGAATACGTACTTAGTCCACCATTACTTCGATCTTGTGGTCCACTACTGAACATTACTAGATTTATTAAATCACTACTTGGATTTCGGAAATAACACTTTTAAATGTTGTAACGCTACTTTTCTTCTGAAATATTTCTTAAATTATTTCAATACTGCTTTTTACTTAAACCTATGAATTCACCAACATTATTGTTGACGTTTTAGCATGTATTTTCAGGTTACTATTTTGCTAGTGGAGCATTGGGAGCATTCGAGTCGCGCGGATATATATTTTTGAAGGCTCTACACTTTGAGTACCATTCGATAAACGTATTAAAAATGTTTCTAATACATTATTAATGGGACCTAATGAAACTCTGATATTTAATATATCAGATCGATATGGTTGACTTTTCAAAACGTGGTTCTCATATTAGAGTCGTTTTCTATAACTTGTACTTTGGGCTTGATGTCGCACCCCAGGGTTACCATTCCGCTGTTGTACGATTTGGGGGTGATTATCCGAAGTAATATAGGATATTCCTGGGTCCGTTTATCCCAATGAATAGTGAATTGGTAATTCGAGAGTTTGGTTTGACATTTGATGTTTGAATGATACAAGATTTGGATTGGATTTCTAAATCTACGGGAAAATAAAGCAGTCTACTACTAAAAACGAGGAAAATTACACAATTATTCTTAAAATGAAAAGGGAAGCTAAAACGACACACTCAAAACCCTAATTTTCAAAATTATGCCTAATTGGTTTTTTTCGCTTTTTAATGGACTTAAATTGACTAAAAAGGAAGTTTAAAGAAAACTGATGAAAAAGGAGTTAAATAGAATAGTAAGATACGAAAAACGAGCACGGAACGATTCCCGCTCTTTAAAAAACGAAGTTTTGCAAAAATTGTCCCTACGATTGTTTTTCTATTTTTCCTAAGTGTAATATGACAAAAGAAAATTTTCTAAAAAAGAAAATTATTTTTTTGATTTTTATTTAATTTTTAATGATTAAAAAACTGTTTTAAAGAAAATAATTGATAAAAAATAGCAAGCAATATTGGAAAAATGTGAAAAAATACAGAAAAGTGGATTAAGGTGAGCTGGATCTATGAAAAATAAGAGCTAGAAAAGTGGGATTGTAAATAAGCCGTAATAAGCTGAAAACAGCTTATGGGCTTAATGGTCTAAAAGGCCTATATAAAATAAATTATGCAACTCACTACCGGATGAGCTATTGTAGCATACCGGTAGTGAGTGTTATAAAATGTTGGTTGATTGGGGTTGAGGTCCCAAGTTCGAGCCCTGCTCACTTGGGGCTTCCCATAATCCCAATGTTTTTGTTTCTCATTTTTTCTTTACAACTTTTTAAATAATCTGAAAATAAGCAACTTTAAAAAAGACAAAAAAATTTATAACTAACAAATAAGCACGAAATAAGCTGAAACGGTTGACCGTTAGCTTTTTCTCTACTAATGACTAAAAAAAACTAACTGTTTGACTTTTTTAAAGCAAATAAGCAAATGAAAACTTAAAATAAGCTAAGACAGACAATAAGCAATATCTAATAAGTACTTAAGAACAAAAATTAGCAACTAAGATAAGCTAGAATGGCAGATAAGCTAAAAAACACTTAAAATTTTAAGCTAAAATGCAAATAAGCTCTACACAAAAGGAAATAAGCTAAAATTAGCTAAGACTAACCTAATAAGCTAAATGGAACACAAAATAAGCAAATTCAACAAGCAAATAAGCTAAATTAAGCAAGAGACACTCAGCAGTATTAACTTAGAGTTAGTACTGCTAGCTTTAGGTTAGTACTGTTAAGCAAAAATCTAAAAGGGACTTTTCTAGCTTAAAAATAAGCTATCAAACAGATCCTTATGAACTTCTAACCTTAAAACAGATTAAGCTTATACTTAAAAGAACAAATATCAACAATCAAAAAGCATTTTGAAATTCACAATAGGCCACAATAAGAAAATGAAAAGCATTTTCTTCATTTTTCAACACTTAGCAATTTTTGACAAAAAGTTATAAAACTAAAAGCACACTAATTTGTTTTTTGGGGGGGGGGGAAACCAAAACCTTTTATATTACTAATTTTGACACCTCTAAACATCTGCATGAAAAAACACAAAAGTAAGCAGTAGTCTTAAAACAATGCTTAAGCGCATAAGCATATAAAACCTGTTTTGAGTCTAACCGCTTTATACCACCTTATAGAAAAAGCTTAAATTCAAAACAATTAAACTAAAAAACTTATAAAACAAAACGCTTATTAAAAATTTTCAAAATTCCCTTGACAAAGTTGGCCAATGACCAAAACTATTTTAAACCAATATGACCGTTTTGTACTATTAACCCAAACACCCTTTAATTTTTGAAAGCTAAGTTTTTAAATGATTAAAAAAGGATTTTATTTTAGTTAAGGGATTTGAAACAGGGATAAGTACAAACAAAATATTGAGCAAAAATAAGCTAGAATACACACAAGAATAAGCACTTAATTAAGCAGTATGAAAATAAGCAGTTTTCAAGCAATTTGGCAGTTTTTCATACAAACAGACAGGTCATATGTCCAACCAAAAATCTATGACATCCAAAAAAGCAAGCATAAATAAGCATGGAGATAAACACAAATAAGCAACTTGAAGACAATAATAAAGCAGAATAAGCTATGATTACAGTAACAAAAATTTAAAAAGTGCAACTTACCAAACCTTTGCTCTAACATGGTTAAATAAAGAGTTTACAAGCTCTAGCTTGTATAAAAAACAAGCTAGTGAGGTCCGTAAGCCATCCCTTTTCGCTTATTAACATATTTAAGCTGTGGTATTTTGAGGGTAATTTCTTTTTTGAGATTTTCTTAACACTGTTTATATTTCTAAGTAAATTAAAATCTTTATAAAAGCAGGTTTATAAAGTAGGCTTAATTAGAGCTTTATATTAAACTTATGAAACATAAGTGAACACTTAAAGAGAATAGAAATTAAACAGATTTTAAGAGACTTTAAAATTTCATTACTTGAAAAACATTACAAGAAAAATTAAAAACTAAATTTGCTGGATTTTAAACTAACTAGGTGAAAACTAAGTTAAAAAAACTAGATAGCCAAATGGCTTACAAGACACCCTATTTATAAAAAAGAAACTAAGTGCTTGCCCTTTCTTCAATCTTTTGTATTTCTTCTAGTTGTGTTTCTTTGATGAGACCAGAAACACAAGTGTTGTTTGTTTTAATGTGAGAGTGAGCCCAAGTTAATCTTAGCCATTGTTTACGGAGGTTATTGCCAAGTTGAATGATCAAGACCCTTGATTTCTTTTAGCCAATAAAGTCATTATGGATTGCTATGGTGGCAAGAGGCTATGTGGGGGTGGGGAAGGGTGGTATAATGGGTTTTTGGCTGGTTGTGAACAGTGGTCGAGGAGGGGGACAGGGAAGCATGAACAGTGGAGTTTGGTTTGGGCGGGAAAGATGGTTATAAAGGTGTGTGTGTGTGTTGTCAGGGGTGAGTGTTTTGGAAGATAACAATAGGGACATGATTGGCCCCTCAAAGTTATAAGTCAAATTGCAACTTGAGTCCATGTGGTGTATATATTTTGGTGATTTGGCAGGTTTGGTCCCCAATTGTTATAGGAGTTATTGCATGCATCGTCCTTGTGATAAACTGACTTAACAACCATGTGTATTGGGTTGTTAAACATTATTGGTTTTTTTTGTATGTTTGGGTCGGCTAGGATTTAAAAGAGGGTTGGGCTTTTGGTCTTCAATATTATACTAATGGGTTTACCTGGCCCATTATATGGGTTCGGGTGGGCCCATTAAGTATTCTTCGGTGTTGGCTCTGGTTTTGATCATTGACTTGTCCGGGTTGACTTTGACTTTTGTTGACTTTGGCTTTTCCACGCTTTTCTATTTCGTGCTCGGTTTTGTTCGTTTTTGCTTGATTTTTTGTCCTTTTGTCGGATATCCATTTTCTGCACAATATAAGTGAAAACATACAAATACAATGTTTTTTTGTACGTTTTGGGTCATTAAAGTCTGATTTTAATGGTGAAAGGTATGTGTGATTAAAAGCATACCAAAATTCCCCATACTAAGACATTGTCGTATCCTCACGCAATGCTATGAAGTAAGCACTTAGAAACTAAGAATCTCGATCCCCTTCGACTAATAACCTCGAAAAGTAGCTAAGTGTTTATCGAGGGGAAGTAAAGACTCATAAGTTTTGAAAAGCCCCGTCTTTACCATTTATTAAAGATCTATACATATTTTTGTATTTTTCATTTTTTCATTTTTTTCATTAAGCAACTAACTTATTTGACTTTCGTTATTTTATAACTTTAAGGAATCGTAGAACAAGATGCATTTCAATCCGAGAATGCCCCAAAAAGGATAAATTCATCGTTCACGACTTTTCATTTATTCCAAACCAAGCTTAAAACGAAATCACCGCTAATTATGAGCTAAGATGCTAACACTACTCATATTTGTAACTTGTGAACTTTTCACTCCCGACAATTATTATATAATATGTGTATGTGCTATTTTGAATTTCAACTTTGGATCAATGTTTTGCAAAATTTTATGTTTCACGTTCCACCCGAAAATAATGAGTTTGAAGGTGAGATCATCCCATGTAGTGACTTTCATCTCGGCACATCCCAACCTTGCGGCTAAGTGACAAGGCTTTTGACACCCCATAGAGACTAGTATCGGGACTCACAGACCTTAGGTTTCAAAAATTCTTAGGTTTCCCATATACACATAGCTTATAAAATAGAATAGCCAAAGTTCAAAAGCATATTTGAATTTAACAAAAAGAAATCTATTTATTAATTCACACTTAATATTAAACATAATATTGATGTAATTGTAACCCTTGACCTTTTAGAAGGCTGCAACATCGGTTGTGAGCCGGCAAGATGCAGCAAACTTTTATCAGTCTTGGTTTATTATTCTTACTATGGGCTTTCTTTAGAAGGTTGTAACATCGGTTGTGAGCCGGCAAGATACAGCAAACTTTTATCAGCCCACAGTTTATATAATTATCATATATTTTTTTCATTTTTCATCATTATTTTTTTATAGAGAAGACTTTTTTTTGAAAAATTCAAGTATAAATTTGAACTAAAGCTAAAGTTTTTGCTATATACTACATAAAAATTATTGATTTAAGTTTAATCTCCAAAAATAGCACGTATATTAATCAGGTTAGAAGCTTATGGGAGAAAAAGCGACAAATTACACACATGAGCTCTTAAAATTTCCAAATAATCCTTGTTTAGCATCCCATTCATAATTAACACTATCATTTTTCGTTCTTCGCGAATATTCGCGAACACTTAGCCTAAACGTTAAGCAGAGCCGGCTTTGAGGGTGTGCAAGGTGGGCGACCGCACAAGGCCCCAAAAATTTTAGGGGCACCAAAATTTATCTCGTTAACAATTATATGCATTATTTCTTAAAAACGATGACACTTTATATATAACGTTTCTTATCGCAGGGCCTAATTATGTAATTTCGCTCAGGGCCTTTAAAAATTTCATAAATTTAGAGACGGCCATGACGTTAAGTAACAAGCTAGAGCTCAACACACTCGATCGAGTCAAAATTTATTCTTATTCTACCTAGCAGGAAAGTCAAAATTATGACAAAACACTTATTTTATTTATGAAAATTTTTAAAAATTTTCATTTTTTTGAATTTTTGGTGGTAAAAACGGGATTACGCGAAAACAACAGCTGCAGGCATAATCAAATCGAAGATCCCCCCCCATACTAGAATGAAACATTGTCCTCAATGTTTTACAAAGTGTTTCTATGCAAATCCTAAGCCGTTTATTAAGTATGCTTAAAGATAAACGTTAGTTGATAAGATTTGGATATCGGATTCCCAAAAATCCGGGACATCCTAGACAATACAACATAAAACATAAAACACGGAAAAGGAAAGAGGCAAGCCTCCTCATAACAAAAACATAATATAACTACGGATAAGCATGGGGTGCCTCCCACGAAGCGCTTGTTTAGGGTCACTAAGCTTGACCAAATTCCCAAATTCATTTTTCCTTGGGGAAGGTTTGGAGATCCGGGACAACCAATTTTGGTACGTCCCCTCTAAAGTAGTGCTTCACACGATGAACATTCACCTTAAAGTTTGGACCATCGGGTTGGGATAACTCAATGGTTCCGTATGGAAAAACTTTGGTAATGGTTAAAGGCCCTGACCAATGAGTTTTAAGCTTCCCAAAGAATATCTTAAGACGAGAGTTGAAGAGTAAACTACGAATCTCCAATATGGGAAATGCAGTTTTGATCTTTGAGTTTGTGAAGTTTCTTTGTCCTTCTCTTTATAATATCAAAGAAATTCTCGTAAGCCTGATCACGAGAGCTCATTTAAGTCATTAAGTGAAGCTTCTGTATCACCGCGGTTTTTAAGATCGAAGTTAGCATGTTTCAAAGCCCCAATAGGTTTATGCTCTATCTCGATAGGTAGATGGCAAGACTTTCGTCACTAACTTGTTAAGGCGTACAAAACCAATTGGTGTTTAAAAGCAATACAAAATGCCATAAAGCGGTCATCTAGTTTGTTCGAACAACGAGGCCGGTTTTTCTCTAACCGTTCCTTTTAACCAGAATACGTTTTAAACCTCGTTTGGACACCTCCACTTGACCACTTGTTTGAGGGTGATAAGCGGTGGCTAGACGATGTGTGACCCTATACTTAGACATCACTTTTGCAAACTGGTCATTACAAAAATGGGTCACACAATCGCTTATAATTGCTCTAGGTGTTCCGAATCGGGCAAAAAGAGATTTTAAAAACTTAACTACAACTCTAGCATCATTTGTGGGGAGCGCCTTTGCTTCGACCCATTTTGAAAGATAATCAACGGCTACGAGGATGTATTTATTCCCATGTGAAGACGGAAATGGTCCTTTAAAATTGATACCCCATACATCGAATATTTCACAAACTTGAATAGCATTTTGAGGCATCTCATTTCGTTGTGAAATTTTACCTTGTCTTTAACACGTATCACAAGATTTGATCATTGTATGGGCATCTCGATATATGTTTGGCCAAAAGAAACCGACATCAAATAATTTTCGAGCGGTAAGATTGGCACTATAATGGCCCCCGGTGGGTCCTTCATGACAAGCTTTGAGGATATCAATAGCTTCTTGCCCATGCACACACCGTCGAATGATTTGATCTGCTCAGATCTTGAATAGAAAGGGGTCGTCCCAGAAGTAGTGTTTGACATCTTTGAAAAATTTCTTTTTCTGCTGGGATGACATTCCCTTGACAATGAAATTCCCCGCATGGTAGTTTGCGAAATCTGCAAACCATGGGGTACTATCAACACGAAGAGCAACCGATCCAAGAGTTTTGAGGGGAAATGTTTCTGTGATTTCCTTGTTCTCGAATTTATCTTGATGAGGGTTCTCAAGTCTAGAAAGATGATCGACAGCCAGATTTTCTGCTCCTTTCTTGTCTCGGATGATAACATCGAATTCTTGGAGCAAAAGGATCCACCGCATTAGTCTTGGCTTAGCATCCTTTTTAGTGAAGAGATACTTTATAGCAGAATGGTCAGTATATACTATGCTCTTGGACAAAACGAGATATGATCAGAACTTCTCAAAAGCGTACACTACGGTAAGTAATTCTTTTTCGGTCGTAGTGTAGTGTGCTTGAGCTTCGGTTATGGTTTTGCTGGCATAGTGAATTGGTTGGAAATACTTGTTTTTTCGTTGCCCTAGGACTGCCCCAATTGCAAAGTCTCTTGCATCACACATGAGTTCGAAGGGCAAGTCCTAGTCGGGAGCAATCAAAATTGGAGTCTTGGTCAATTTTCTTTTAAATGTATTAAAGGATTCGATACACTCTTTTGAAAAGAAAAATGGAGTCTCTTTTTCGAGCAAGTGGGTCATTGGACGGGCTATTTTTGAGAAGTCTTGTATGAAACATCGGTAAAAACTGGCATGCCCAAGAAAACTACAGACACCCTTGACGGTGGTGGGATGAGGCAATTTAGCAATCACATCGATTTCGCTTTATAACCTCATCCCGTTCTTGAATCTCGTGGCAGTAGGGACAATGCCCTCTTTGACCATGAAATGACTTTTCTCCTAATTTAGACAAAGATTGGTGTCTTCGCACCTTTGAAGCATCTTGTCCAAACGAGAGAGGCAATTTTTGAAAGAATTTCCAAAGACCGAAAAGTCGTCCATAAAGACTTCCATCGTCTTTTCGACCATGTCATGAAAGATAGCCAACATACACCTCTGGAACGTGCCTGGTGCATTGCATAAGCCGAATGACATGCGACGATAGGCGAACGTTCCGTAAGGACACGTGAATGTTGTCTTTTCTTGATCTTTAGGATCGATGGGAATTTGAAAGTACCCTGAGAAACCAACGAGAAAACAATAGTAATCGTTTCCTGCTAACCTCTCGAGCATTTGGTCCATAAACAAAAGTGGAAAATGGTCCTTACGGGTGGCTTCATTTAACTTACGGTAGTCAATGCACACACGCCACCCTGTAACCAATCGATAGGATCCAATTCATTTCATCTTTGGCTTATACGGTTAAAACCGCCCTTTTTCGGTACGCAATGTACGGGGCTTACCCAAGGACTATTCGAGATCGGGTAAATTAATCCGACATCAAGAGGTTTTTCAACCTCTTTTTTGATGACATCGTGGATCTTTGGATTCACCCGTCTTTGGTGTTGGACCTCTGGTTTGTAGTCATCTTCCATAAGAATCTTGTGAGTATAAAATTCCGGGTTAATACCCTTTATGTCGGAGAGTTTCCAAGCGATGGCTCGCTTGCGTGACTTCAAAACCTTTATGAGAGTGGCTTTCTCCTCGATACTCAAGTCTTTAGCAATTATGACGGGCAACTTGTCGTCACCTTCCAAAAATGCATATTCGAGATGAGGAGGTAAGTCCTTGAGTTTGACCTCAGGAGGTTTATCAATTAAAGATTTAGCTTCACAAACTTTAAGTTCTTTTTGAATTTCTGGCAAGTAATTTCCTTGGTTGGGAGAGGGTGGTGAAGGATCACTATTAAGAATTGGTTCAAGAAGAAGAATATCCCCCTTCGAGTCATAGTAAGAGTCATCAACTTCTGGTGAAGTTGGATCATCTTCAAGAGCGAGGAAAGCATCGGCTTCCTCAAGAAAAAGAAAATCACTATCCCAGAAGGGAGTGAGTGTTAGAGAAGAGGTAGAAACGATCGGGTCATAGTAAGGAGTGGGATTGCCACTCGCGATCAAATCGGAGAAACCTAGAACTTCTTGAGTATACTCCTCATAAGCCATTTCAATGACGTCGATTTGGTTTGCCGTCATATCATCGTAATTAGAGGAGTACCTCGAAGTCTGATCAAGATTGAATGTTACGGCTTCTTTTCCAACACGAAGTGTTAGTGCTCCTTTGTAAACATCAATCAAGGCACGTCCGGTCTTTAAGAAGGATCTCCCGAGAATTAGGGGAACTCAGGGATCGGCATCAAAGTCTGCGACTACGAAGGTGGCAGGAAAATGGAACTTTCCTACTTTTACGTAGACATCTTCGGCGATACCGATAGGTTGAGTGATCAAACGGTCTACTAGTTCAAGAGTCATATAAGTAGGAGTGAGTTCCGGAATAGAAAGTCTTTTCCACACGGATAATGGCATGAGATTAATGCTAGCGCCAAGATCGGCCAAGGCTAAGCACTCATCCATTCTGAGAAAATCACACGGTATGAGGAATTTGCCGGGGTCTCCAAGTTTTTCGGGTAACTTGTTGAGGATGACCGCCGAGCAATGCTCATTCAACGGAGTTCTAGCCATTTCACTTAACTTTTCTTTGTTTCCGATCAAGGCTTTAAGAGTCGAGGCAAATTTAGGCATAAGAATCAAAGCATCCGTTAAGCTAATTTCGAAACTCAAATCTTTAAAATTTCTCAATTTGGTCGTTAGCTTTTTCACGGCGCCTTTCATCATTACGTCTTGAAGGATATGGAATTGTTGGTTTCAAGTTAGGCATCGGAGCACTAACGGAAATAACAACGGGCTCAGAATTTGGTACTTGAGGTTGAACTTGGACAACCGGAGGTTGGACGTCTTTGGTACTTCCGTTATTAGTAGGAGGCACCGTGTCCTTTGTCACCTCGGTTTCACGCTCCACTACTTTAGGAGAAGAAGAAGTAGTAGGAATCGTGGGTCCTTGATAAGCAACACCGCTTCGGGTAGTAATACCCTTCAAGTCTTCCTTCGGGTTAGTAACGGTGTTACTCGGGAGAGAACCCGTACCCGAAGATGAAGCGGTATTGGCATTCACGAATTTGGAAAGCATGTCCGTTAAATTGGTCATTTGATTTTGCAAGTTTTGATTTTGGTCTTGCATGTTTCTCATAACCGCATCATTGGCTTTGACGTAGCTTTCAAAATCGGTCTTTGTTACACCTTGTGTTTGAGGAGCCGGAGCTTGGTAAGATGGAGCTTGGTAAACCGGAGGTTGAATACCCTGGGGTCGATAGATTTGTCCTTCGTTAACCTGGGGTTGGTAAGTTGATCCTTGATTATAATTATTCCCCCGGTTTTGGTTGTAACGGTTTTGATTATTTCCTTGATTGTTTTGATTGTTTTGAACGAGAGGAAATTTGGGAGGTCAAATTTGATTAGCAATCGGGGCTCAGTAACCGGTATTTCCTGGGTTGTAGTTAGCTGGGGCGGCTTGAGAGACGTACTCTTGAATATTGTCACGATAAACGTTGCCATTGGTGGCGGGACAATTTCGGTACGAATGAGCACCACCACAAGTAACACAACTTTCCTCGACCGCTTTCACGGGAGTGGGAGCTTGGGATTTCTTATCAAAAAGTAAAGCTTTTACCATATCTTTCAGTTTGGTAACATCAGGAGAAATACCGGGGGTAGAAGTGCTCGAACTCACTTTTGCAACAACCAATTTGTTACGTGAATTACGAACTTTAGATTTGCTTTCAATGATTCTTAGGCAATCACGGGGCATTTTATCCAAAAAGTTACCACCCGCGGCGGAATTCAATGAATCTTGATCATTAGAGTTGGATCGGACATGCACGAAAATCGGCGGAATTCCAAAAATCCATGATGTGGACATGCCCGAAGAAGATCGTTGAATCGGTCCCATGCCTCATAAAACGTCTCATCAAATCTTTGTTGTTTTAGAGGGAGGGAAAAATTTGTTGATGAATTTCGAAACAAGATCATCCCATGTTAGAATCGATCGAGGGGGTTCTTTCTCAAGCTAAATCTGGGCGGCCCCCTCAAGGTAAAATAGGAAAAGCATAAGATTTACCGACGTACTTGGGACGTTCGAGAACTTCATCCTAGAAGTGATCTTGTTGAAATAACGGATGTGAGCATGAGGGTCTTGTTTATCATGTCCATGAAAGAATTGCTTGTTTTGAACGAGGGTAAGCAAATCGTGCTTAAGCTCAAAGTGAGCCATAGTACGAGTATCGTCCATCGTAACTACGGGAGGATCTGGATTTTCAATAGGTTCTTCAAGATTAAATGGTTCAACAAAAGCCGGTGGGGCTTGTTGTTGTTGAGGGTTAAGATTACGGGATTGAGAACGAGTGCGCATGCACTAAAAAAGAAAATTTACACTAATTTTTTTTATTCTTTTTGGTTTATCAACAATGAATTCATAATTTATTTTAATAACAGACAACGAGATAAGACAACTTAAACCTAATAATCAACAAGCTTCTCGGTAACTCTTCGAAAAGAAAAACGCACAAAGGAACGGAGGAATAGGAAAGCGCGAAGCTATTAAAAACCTTTTGCCTATAGGGTCATAGTTCCTAGGAACAACCCGCCTTATACCCCTCTTTGAGTTTGTTTATCTTTCAAAAGGTGAACCGTACCTCGCAAGTGACACAAAAGGTAAGTTTTTGATTCTTTGGTTCGGGAACTTATTGATGGATAATACTTCAGTTGAAAGTATTATATGTTGGTGTTCTTTTACCAACTTGTGATTTTTATTTCTTTTAATTGACAATGTTTTTATCTTTTTGGTTTTTTTTTTAGATTTTTATAATAATAAAAAGTAAATATTCACAAACGGAAATGAGAACTTCACAAGGAAGGGTCTTCAAGCACAAATAATCCAAACACAACGAAACGACAAACGCTTACACTCCTCCCCGGCAGCGGCGCCAAAAATTGATTAGAGTTGAAACTAACCTTTAAAATATATAAATAAATATATAATACTTATAAATATATAATAAGGATAATTATCAACAAAATCAATGAAACCGGAAGTAGTATAGAATATTCCCGGGTCGTTTATCCCCCGCGAGGAGTGAATTGGAAAGTCAAGAGTTGGATTGACATTTTAAGCTTGAATGGAACAAGATTTGGATTGGATTTCTAAATCTACGGGAAAAATAAGGCAATCTATACTAAAAATGAGAAAAACACACAAAATTATGCTAAAAACGATAACGGTAATCTAAAAATGTTGACTAAAAACCCTAAATTTTGAAAAATTAACCTAAAATGATTTTTTCACTTTTAATAGACTCTAATTAACTAAAAAGTAAGATTAAAGAAAACTAGAACGAAAACAGAGTTGATTTGAGCTTTAAAACACAAAAAAACGTGAACGGGAACGAATCCCGTTCTTTAAAAAGTGAAATTTTGCAAAAATGACCCTACGAAACAAATTTTATTTTTCCTAAGTGCAATATGATAAAAGAAAATTTTCTAAAAAAGAATTATATTTTTTTGATATTTATTTAATTTTTAATAATTAAAAAACAGTTTTAATGAAAATAAATGATTAAAAATAAAAAACAAAATGGGAAACATCTGGAAATATAGGGAAAAGTCCTAAATTCTATGTAATTCCTAGGAAAAACAAGCTGGTGATCCCAGCTTATCAAACAAGCTATGAAATAAGCTAAAAAGGCTTATGGGCTTATTTGGCTAAAAGGCACTTAAATAATTAATGTTGCAAACTCATACCGGATGAGCTATTGTAGCACACCGGTAGTGAGTATGTGTTATAACGTTGGTCGATGGGGGTTGAGGTCCCATGTTCGAGCCTTGCTCACTTGGGGCTTCCCCTAATCCCAACGTTTTTGTTTTTCATTTTTTTACAACTTTTTAGACAAGGTGAAAATATGCAACTTTAAAAAAGTCAATTTTTATAACTAACAAATAAGCACGAAATAAGCTAAAATGGTGGCAGTTTGCTAATTTACACTAAGACTAAAAGAGTGCTTGACTATTAAGCTAAATAAGGGTAAAATAAGCTGAGGAAAGGTAAAATAAGCAAACACAAAAGCTAAGCTAAATCTAATAAGCAAGTGTAACCAAAAATAAGCAAGTTAGATTAAGCAAAAAGGCTAAAAATGCAAATAAGCTATAATGACAAAGACAACTAAGATATTTAAACACAATAAGCAAGTAAAAAGACAAATAAGCTTTAAAATCTAAAACCCTAAACCTAATAAGCTAGGAAAAACAAAAATAAGCAAAGAATTGCAAACATATAAGCCAGAAAAGCACAAATAAGTCAAATAAGCTAAGGGCCTAATTCTGCATAAAAACAGTCCCTAGGGTCACTTTTGGCTTAAAAATAAGTTGGCTAACCAAAAATTTAATACCCAAAACCTAAAAAAAGATAAAGTTGAACCAATAAGCTATAAGAAAAAGGTAATTTCTAGACATTTGGAAAAACAATTAGCAAAGAAAAAGGTCTAAAGAAAAGGGCAGACACACTACTTTTGGCTTTCATAAACTTAAAATGAAAAAGTGCAGCTTATGTTTTTAAAACTCAAAAGCACAAATGACAAGCTTGGGACTTAGAACCAATTAAGGCAAGACTAGAAATGCTAAGATTAATCAAATTTAAATAAAGAAAAACAAGAATCTCTCTAATATTGATCTGTAATATAACACCTAAAAACTTCAAAATACTTAATTGATTTTTGGACAACAGAACCTAAAAGGCTTTAACAATCTAAGGGAGTTCAAAACAGGTTACATTGATGCTTAGGTGACTAAGTTTGCACATTAAAACCATACTTTAAACAGACCTTTTAGAATTCCAATAAAGAAGCAGTATGACACCCTATTGACTATCAGTTTTAAGATGTGGATAAAAAGACTTCAAGACTTTGTAAATCTAATTTAAAAAAACCTATAAAACCTTAACTTAGGATAGAGTTAAAGCTTTTCAAAAGTGACTAAGTGACGAAAACAATTTTTTTTTACCAACTTTGACCTATTTTGGCCCTTGTGCCAAACACCCCTTTATAAAGGGAAATTTCTATTTTAAGCTGAATACAAAACTGATTAAGCTACAAATAGTTAAAACAGATTAACTACTGAGTATATTAAGCTTAAATAAGCTAGAACTAGGGAAAGATAAGCATTGATCAATAAGCTACTCAAATAAGCTATTTTAACTAACAAGTGACAGATTAATTGAAAATACAAACTTAATTATTCTAAACTATAACCTAGATATATTAAGCTATATTAACATAGGAGAAACAAAAATAAGCATGGATTAAGCATCAATAAGCAAATAAGCAGCAAATAAGCAAAAAAAAAAGAAAATGAGCTTAAAAAGTATAAAAGGGAAACGTACCTTATCCCTTGCTTAAACAGGGAATAACAACCTAAATAAGCTCTACAGTACTACCCAGCTTATAAATAAGCTATTCTAACAACCCATAAGCTCTTCCTTTTCCATCTTATCATCTAAAAGCTAAAATTTAAATTTTTGTTAATGAAACAGTAACCTTGCTTATACTTTCTTTGAGAGACCTTAAATGAATAAAACAGATTTGCATATAACCATAAAACTTAAATTTCCATTAAAAATCTTAAAGGGTTACAAGGCTTTTGAAAGTTAAAAACTACAAAATTTAAAGACAATAAAACATTTAAAAGTAAATTAAGGCTACTCCTAAAAAAAACTACTCTCCCAATATCTCTGTCTTCTTCTTCTTTTATAGGCTGTTTCTTTAAGCCTATGTGTACTTGTTGTGTTTGTGTTGTGAGAGAAGCATAACTCAATCATAGACCTTGGTTTTATGTGTCCTCCAAGTAAAATGATCAAAGCCCTTCGTTTATATCAGCCAATAGATGGGTTTAGGATTGCCAAGGTGTCAATTGGCATGTAGTGAGGTGGGGTGAGGTGAAAGTGATGGTTTTGTTGTGGTTATGTGAACAGTGGTTGAGGTTGCAGGTGGTTTGAGAGTGACAGGGTCAAAAGGCGGGAAAAGTGTTTTATAAAAGGTCAGGGGTGAATGTTTGAAGAATTGGCAGAAAAGGCCCTTCTTTTTGTATAACTTGATTAAACGAGTAGTCCTTATGGTAATAAATATTTTGGGACTTGGTAGTTTTGGCCCTCAAGGGTATTTGGTTGTTTTACACTCACAGTCCTTAAAAGGATTAACGGTGTTATCTGTTAAAGGGTTTTGGCTAACGGGCAGTTAAGTGACTTGGGCTTATGGTATAGGTTTTGAGCCTGTTTGTGTTTTAAAGGGGTAAATGGGCTTTTGTTTAAACTTGGGCTTATAAGCCTTCAATAAATATACTAATGGGCCGACCCGGCCCATTAGATGGGTTCGGGTAGGCTCATTAAGTATTCTTTGGTTACAGCTTCCGTTTTGACCTTTGACTTTGACTTTTGTTGACTATGGCTTCGATTTGACTTTGACTTTGACTTTTGTTGACTGTGGCTTCGAGTTGACTTTGTTTTTTCATGCTTTTCCATTCCGTGCTCATTTTTTGTTGTTTTGGCTTTGATTTTTTTCTTTTCTTGATTATCCGTTTCTTGCACAATATAAGTGAAAACATACAAATACAAAGTATTTTTGGTACATTTTTGGTCATTTAAGTCTGATTTTAAAGGTCAAATGTATGTGTAATTAAACACATAACAATGCTCATCCTGAGGGGGAGAATCGTGCAAAGCGATAGAAGATTTCTGGGTATGAAGCATATGTGTCTGGAGAATCATCGTCTGGACAGGACAATAAAGATGAACAAGGTCCATCAACTTTAATAAATCAAGAGCAAGAAGACGATTACGATTTTTGGACTGAGTCTTATGCTTCAGATGATGATGAAATACCAACGAAGCAAATGTCACAAGATATTATGGAAGAAGTATCACTGACAATTGATGAAGCAAAATAAAGAAAATGGTTGATGAGATGTTGAGACAAAGATGTACTTCAGGAGATGAGAATCAATATCACATTGATAAAATGAAGAATTTCCTGAAAAGTGACATTCTTTAGGAAAGTAGAAAGGAAATCCTTGTTTCTCCGCATCCACGAAAGACCACACCTCTAGTTTAAAGTTGTTAGAGATATCCTGAAGCTCCACCACTATCTCTTATAAATCAAGACCTTTTGTATCTGAAGAAAGGAAGTTCAGGGCTTGAGAAGATAGTATTGTCACTTCACAAGTTTTCTGTAATTATCTTTAATGATGATGATATCGAAGAACAAACTTCAATATGGGTGAATAAGTGTGTTAAGAAATTTAATCCTTATGCTCGATATGGTGTTGAACATTGGAAGAATCCTCATGCAAATATATTCTGTATAAGGAAACAGAAAGAGCCTAGAAAACCAAAGGAAGTGATTTATTTAAACTCAAAGATCATTCAAGTTATCAAGACATACTGGGAATTGGGTCATTAACATAAGTTTATCATAGATATAGTTGCAAGAAGAGCTAATGAGTGTATTGCGTCGATTACCGAGCCTGATTACAAGAATCTCAATAAGAATGATATGAGGACAAGTATTTGCTGATTATATGGCAAGGTACCCTGACTATGCAGAAACATGGTTGCTATGGTCTTTATCAGTATTCATCAGAAGTTCAGTGATATGGGAAAGAGTGCATGATTTTCAACTTGGAATTGAAAGTTATCAACAGAAAGTTAATCTCACTGCACCAACAATATCTTTCCCAGGAGTTGAAAAACACAAAATGTTCTCCATCATCTATGAGCCCGTGCATGGAATCATATACAAGAATAGCAAGAAAGAGAAAAGGGTGATGAGACATTCAGAGATTCATAAGTTTTGTGATGCAACGCTAAACAGAGTATTAGAAGGATTAAGGAGTTACAATAATGATGTTAAGTATGGATATATTCAAAGAGATCTCACCAATGAAGAAGTTGAGTATCTGAAATTGTTTGAAGAAGAGATTGAAGTAAGATTGAAGTATCAAAATCAGATGAGAAGATGGGAGATGTATGTGAATGGAAGACCACTTGGAACACAAAGAGAACGCCTAGAATAATCGACCCTTAGGGGGAGATTGTTAGGTTCATAAAAAGTGTTGATTATGTGATTTAGTTATTAGTCTTTATTTTGTTTAGAATAAAGTAGTTTGTAATAAGGTATATTATGCTAAAAGTAAGAAATAGCATAATTGCCAAAGAATATGGACTAGAAGTGAAACATTAGAAAAATAAAAGAAGGGAAGCCTCCTTCCTTCTCCTATAAATACCCCTTCTAATCATCATTAAAAGGTGATGCCTTGAATACTTGCCATCCTTTATTATTCTCTCCAAGCTTTCATGGTTGATTATGTATGATTCAAGATAAACAAGACCTAACATCCACACATATAGAACTTACTTGCATCTCAAGTCAAAGGACGACTTTTAAACTATTTTTTGAAATTTACCCATGACAAGGATCCAAAAGTAAATATTCGAAGGTGGGGTATCCAATATGCATCCTTTGTGAATACACATGAGTTTGGCGGGAACAATCCATATATTCAAAGAATATAACCAACACTCACATTTGCCTTATGTAACAATATTTCCATATTATTAACCGACAACAGACATATTTAGAATGATAAATTATTCAAGGATTAGGCATGCAAATATAAAAGTAAAAAAACTGTCTTACAATTCCAAATTATCCAAATACTAATAAACACAGATTTACATGAGACTACTAGCTGGTATCATTCCTATTTTCTCAGTCAATTCAGAATGTTTAGGAAATGCTAAAGCCTTTATGAAAGAGTCAGCTAAGTTGTCATCCGTGTCAACTTTTTCTATCTTTACATCACCTATTTCTATAGTTTCTCAAAGATAGTAAACTTTTAGGCGAAAATGTCTTACACCTTTAGTGACTCCATGATCTTTCACTATTGCTATGGCTCTAGTATTATCACAATACATATTTATGGGTTCTTCAATTATGGGAACAACACCAAACCCATAAATGAATTTACGAATCCATGCAGCCTCTTTCGATGCGTCAAAACAATGATATATTTAGCATCTGTAGATAAGGTTGCAAAAATACTTTGCTTTATGCTTTTCTAGTCAACAACATCTCCATTTAAAACGAATACATATCTAGTCTGAGACTTCATGTCATCAGCATCCGTCAGATATCTAGCATCAGTGTAGCCAGCAACCCTGAGCTCTCGTATCGTATCACCTCTGTAAACAAGAAACATATCTTTCGTATTGTGAAGATACTTTAGAATGTTCTTCACAGCAGTCCAGTGAGCATCACCTCGATTCTATTGAAATCGACTTGTTATGTTTTGAGCGAACGCAACATCAGGATGAGTACATCTCACAGCACACATAATTGATCTAACAGCTAAAGCGTATGGGATATTTTGCATGTGCTGAATTTTAGCAGGTGTTAAAGCACCTTGAGATTTACTAAATTTTAGCTTTTCTTCAATTGAGATCATTCCACCTTTGGAATTTTCCATATAATATCTTTTCAATATTTTCTCAATGTAGCACTTTGACATAATCCAATTAATCGCTTTGATCTCTCTCGATAGATCTTGATTCCAAGAATATATGCAGCTTCTCCTAAATCTTTTGTAGCAAAACATCTTCCAAGATAGGATTTTACATCTTGTAACATTAGAATATTGTTTCTCACGATCAATATGTCATCGACATACAAGATTAGGAATGTGACATAACTCCCACTAGCTTTTACATATACACATGGCTTATCATGATTTTGACTGAATCTAAATTTCTTAATTTTATCATCAAATCGTTTATTTCATTGCCTAGATACTTGCTTAAGTCTATAAATGGAACGCTTTAGCTTGCATACCCGGTTTGGAAATTTCTGGCTGAGGTTGCTCCATGTATACCTCTTCATTGAGATATCCATTGAGGAAGGCAGTTTTAACATCCATTTACCAAATCACATAGTCATAAAACATAGCTATGGCTATAAGAATCCTAATAGCTCTAATGTCTTCAACGGGAGAAAAGGTTTCTTCATAATCAGTCCCTAGGTTTGACTGAAGCCCTTTACTACCAGACGAGCTTTATAGGTGTGTACAACTCCATCTATGTCGGTCTTCTTTTTGTAGAGCCACTTATGACCAACGATTTTTGCGTTAGGAGTAAGATCAACTAACTCAAAAACTTCGTTGTCTTTCATGGATTACATCTCCACATTTATAACATTAAGCCATTTGTCAGATTCAGGATCCAACAATGCGGCTTTATAGTTAGCAGGTTCACCAAGATCCCCTAACTCATGTTCCTCAGCATCGACGTATAAACACATTCGATATGGGGCACGACGTGTCCTTGTGGACCTACGAATAGGATTGATATCACTTTGAGGTTCATCAATTTCTTGATCATCCTCCTCATGATTTGAGCTAGTGTCTAAAGAGGGATGCGTATCTTCTTCTTGAATAATTTCAAGATCTTCTAAACTCCCACTTGCTTCATGATCTATTACATCATTCTCAAAGAACTCAGCATTCTGGGCAACAAAGACTTTGTTCTCGGGTGTGTAGTAGAAAGAATATCCTATCATTTCCTTTAGGTATCCTATAAAGATACACATAACAAGTGCCTCACAACCCCAAAGTTTTAAATAAGACAGCTTAGGGGCTTGCCCATGCCACACTTCGTATGGTGTCTTATCAACCTTCTTAGTTGGAACCATGTTGAGAATGCGTGCAGCAGACTCAAGGGCATAATCTCAAAAGGACTTTGGAAGAGTAGTTTGACTCATCATGGATCAAACCATGTCTAGCAGTGTTTAATTTCTCCTCTCTGACACACCATTATGTTGTGGCGTGTAAGGAGGAGTTATATGGGCAATAATTACATGATCCCTTATATGATCCAAAAACTATTGACTCATATATTCACCTCCACGATCAGAACGTAGTGATTTTATGATCTTCTCGAGTTGGTTTTCTACTTCCTTTTGAACCACTTTGAAAGTTTCAAACACTTCATATTTATGCTTAAGCAAGTAAACATATCCATAACGACTAAAGTCGTCAGTAAAAGTGACGACATAGTACGCTCCTTGTCTTGACATAATCTTAAATGGACCACATACATCGGTGTAGATTAGTCCAAGTAGATCTTTAGCCCTTTCCACTTGATGTGAATAAGGTTTTCTTGCCATCTTTCCAGACATACAAGCAACACATTTTTCAAAAGACTTGATGTCAGTTGAATTGAGAAGTCCATCATATTGCAACTTCTCTATGCGTTTCTTGTTAATGTGTCTAAGTACGACAATGCCACAAGAAAACAGAGTCCAAGTTAACAGAAGAAGACATAACAGAAGAAGACATAACAATTTCATAAATAGTATCCCATGCGATAACATTAAAATAAATCAAATTATTCTTTGAAACAGAAATTGAATTGTCATTCTCAAAGCAGTTAACAAAACCATCCTTGTACAAAAGTGAAACTGAAATGATGCCTCGTGTAATAGAGGGTGCATAATGACAATTGTGTAAGATTAAAACAAGTCCACTAGGAAGACACAAATGAAATTGTCTAATAGCTTCAACTGTTGTTTGATGACCATCGCCCACATACAGACTTAATGTTCCTGGCTTTATCTTTCTACTTCCCCTAAGACCCTGAGTAGTTATACATATATAATTACCACAAACCGTATCATAAACCTAAGATGTACTACGAAAAGAGTGGAGTTCTATGGTGAAAATACCTAAAGTGCTAGCTATTTGAGATAGCTTCTTCTTTCTCATCAACTTGGCAAGATAAATGGGAAAATTCCTTCTCTAATGACCTACTTCACCACATTGGTGGCAGATCACGTCCTTCGTAGGATTATCCTTCTTGGGTGTTGGAGGATTCTTCAGTTTGGGAGCATAAGATGGCGCAGTCACAAGTGCATTACCCATCTTTGCTTTGCCATTCCCTTGATTCCCCATAGCAGCCTTATGCAATTTTTTCTTTTGGTTTTTCTGGATCCTTCCTGCTCTTGTAGCATGAAGAGCAGGTGTAACTTCTCT
The DNA here is from genome assembly GCA_026074375.1 of Tanacetum coccineum. Lineage (NCBI taxonomy): Eukaryota > Viridiplantae > Streptophyta > Magnoliopsida > Asterales > Asteraceae > Tanacetum > Tanacetum coccineum. The sequence continues at coordinate 33,979 of BQNB010058805.1, forward strand.
TGGAGGCAGAGTTTTCTCATGTAACTTCAGCATAGCATCCAACTCAGTAACAGTCTTTCCCATGCTATGCATGTTGTAATTTTGCACAAAACTATCATATTCCATCCTTAGTGAAACAAAGATAAGGCTGACATATAAGTTTTGAGTCATATCATGACCAAGACGTTCCAAGTTGTCTATATAGCTCTTCATCTTGAGAACGTAAGAGCTAAAAGACTGTCCTTCTTCTTGTTTGCACGTGTGGAATTCTTGCACGGTCAGAAGAAGTTCCTGATCTGCCTGTTGTACATACAACGTTTTCAGTTCCTTAAGCATATCATATGAACCAAGGTGTTCCAGATTCTTTTGGATATCTAGGTCCATGGTCATAAGCATAAGCCTAGCAATTTCATTCTGAGCCTTGACCCAAGCTTGATGCGTGGTCACGACATCCAAAGAATTTGCTTGTCCCTCAGGTGGAACTAGTAGAGTAGGAATTGGCTGTTCCAGGAATGGTAACTTGTCTTTAGTAGAGAGCACAATCCGAAGATTGCGATACCATTTCATGAAGTTGTTTCCAGTTAATTTTTGTTTTTCAAACAACGACCTGAATAACCAATTGTTTACTATGGTGGTAGTCATCTACAATTTAGAAAAAGTTCAATTTTATTAGTATTTTTGATAATTAAATTTTTAATAGAATTAACTACCTAATTAATTTACTAATTAAGACTAAGACCCAACTTGACCTACCACTTATTAACAAAGGGGTGACCAATACAAAAACAAGTAGGGTAAGAGGTAAGCGACGAGCGTTAATTGCATTTGATGAAACTCTTAGATTTATGAGACCGGTCTAGATATTAGTAAACACGTAATAATGTCAGAGCATGTTTAGTTCTCATCTTATGCCTCGAGCACGAGGTCTGACCAAGACTACCCGATTTAAGTCTGCCAAGCAAGAACGCATAAAAATAGTTAGAGGTTTGACCAGTGAACCGTAATTGCCATAGGTTGGAATGACCCTGAGGTCTAACCAGAGCGGCCAAGCCAAATGCACGTGTTCTTGGTTGGATTGCATTGACTTAAAGTTTAACTATGGGGTATACACATAAAAGTGTCAAAAGCCTATACAAAGAGGCATGCAAAATAACTTTGTAGCACTAATTTTAAAAACTCTTTATAAATGACATTTTAGTGATACATTGGTTCTCGGTAACTCCAATCGAACGTACAAAGAAGCGAATAACCAGGTCAGCGTGAAGCCTATTAAAAACCTGAATTCTTTAGGATTGACCGCCTTAAACTTCTCTTATAGTTTGTTCTATTGGATGAGCCGTACTTTCCAATAATCCATAACGTCTAGTTTTTAATTATTATTGAAATCAAGTTTCATAGTTTAAAGTCTTATTCATTTTCTCAAAATAAAATTTTGCACGAAACAAATAATAGGTCAGAATGAACATGTATTTAAACGTGTAATTAATAGACTAGTTTTAATATCATCTTTCTCTATAAGTATTAGTCCATATTGCATACATATTAGGCGTGTAAACGAGTAAACAAGTAAAAATATGCACATAAAAGACTAAAACTAAAGATGACATTAAATAAACAAGTAAAAATGTAAAATCTGAGTTCTCAAGCGAGTCTTCCCCAAATGAAGAACCATACGACCCTCACTAGGTTTTCATCAATGTCCCTAGATTGCCTCATTCATCACAAGAGTGATTGAGTAGGTCTTATGGCCGGAAAAGTAAACAAAATCAGACTAAATATGTAAAAGATCATGTTTCTAAAAATAAAAGATTTTAGTTACTATAAATAAAATGAAGAACTTTTAGATATATAGTGTGATGTATTAAAAGAAACAAATCAACTAAATTAACAATTTAATTTTATTCCTTTCTATCCTATATTAACCATTAATAGTTTTCAAGATCTAGATCTTACTTATTTTATTTAATTATGGCAAGGATTCGCATAATCTTTGTCATATTTGTAAGAAAACATTAAATAAAACATAAAATGCAGCAGATCAAGCATGTGAATTAAATCTAAGCGTGTACATTTCAAGACTTGATATAATTTAAAAGTGTAACCCTAATGCCAAAACGAGTTGACTCGTGATGCCACTGTTGAGATTTAACAAACTAGGTAACCAGTTTAGCTACGAGTATGCAACATAATGGATCTAGTTTTTGCACTTAAGATTAACAAATAATTAAAGGGAAAGTAAACTAACCGTTAAGCATTTAGATCCTGAATAAGCAGTTAAATTACTGCCTCTACGGTTGCTCACATAAACTCGTCAACCGAGTATGAGTTGATTGCTAGCCACCTCTACGAACCAAACACCTTGTGTTTTATACCAATTACCAAACGCACCTTGTGAGCTTCTTGTAATCGAAAACCAAACACCCCGAATAACCTTGAACCGAAAATAGTGAAACCCTAATTAGGCATTGTCCAAATTCGGTAGAACCAAAAACCATACAAACCGAAAACCTAATTTGGGTTTGTTGTAACGACGAGCTAGGAAACACCAATAAAGCACCTCGTGTAGATCTTGATTATTAGAGCTAGGAGAATAAGAACAACCGAAAAACCCTTTTAGGGTTTATGTTGAATTCGGTGGGGAAAAGGGAGAAAACCAAAAATCCCTTTCGGATTTCGGTCGAAGGTTTTAAGGAAAGGGGAGAGCAAATAGCCTAATTGATTTAGGGTTTTGTGTGTGTTCTCAATCAAATGAAGAATGAGGTGTAGGGTGGGGGTTTATATAGGCTCCTAACCCTAACCTAATTCTTGTATAACAAGAAAACAACGTTTTCTTTTCCCCCCTCCATTAGATCATAACCGAACCAAACACCCCTCCTAGAACCTTCATGGGATTCAGCTACACTAGGCCTCCTACGGGTTCGAGTTTTGTTCAGGTTTGGTCCCTTAGGTTTATTATTTGAATATTCGTTACACTAGTTAAACAATTAATGGTAAATAACGACTATTTAAATATTTTTCGTGAAGTAAATCTTGCGGAATCGACCATCATATTCCAACACTCCTTTACACTTAACACCAACTTTTGCTCCTTGGGTTAACTAGTTTCTTTTGCAGTCACGCTTTTCAAATAAGCTAGTTTTAGTGAAACATTATGAAATGATGCATACTAGTGTAGATATGGCAAAATGGTGGGTCATATAAGTTGGGTAAGGAATGAAAACGGGTTCTTTTTGAATGGGTCAGTTTTGGCATGGGTTAAAGCAGGCCAGTTTTGGTACGGGTCCATCTAGTATTCTTCTTCTCGGAACCAATCCTCTTTCTTCACATGCCTTTTTAAGTATGGACGGAAACTATTAGCTACCCTAACGGACTTTGACCCAACCAACCCAAGATTGGTAACCTCTTATGAGTTTATTATCGTGACTCAAATCCAACACAAGGAAACAAACCTAAGTAAGCCAGGTTTTGCAATATAATTTAGTGTACTATACTAAGATGAAAAATAGATACTTTTGGTGTGTGGAAAGGACGTTTACAAATACGCACTCCCAGAGGGAATGAAATTAAATGCTTTCTATATAGTTCTTTCTCTAAAGAATTTCTGTCCACATGCATAACAAATGAACGAAACATTAATATAACTCGTTCTTGGA
>BQNB010058806.1:0-37609 GCA_026074375.1 Tanacetum coccineum
GTATTGTGCAGGAACGGATAACTAAGAAAAAGACGAAAAACAAAGCCAAAACGACAAAACCGGACTCGGAATGGAAAAGATTGTGAAAGACAAAGCCAAATCAAAGCCGGAAAGTCAATCAAGTCAAAAAGTCAACAGAAAAGTCAACTGGTCAAAGTCAAAGTCAACCCCGGGGCCAAAGTCAAAGAAATATAAGTTTAGGGACTGAAGTTGCCAATCCCTAAACTTATTTTTATAAGAAGAAAAGAGGAAAAGAAAAGAGAAGGGCTAATTTTGCAATTCACTCAAAGTAACAAGTGGGGGGGCAAAACTGCCAACCCCCCTAACTTGTACACCAAAGGGACGTGGGATGCAATAAGTCCTATAACTCTTGGGGACTTGTTTTGCCAAGTCCCCAAAAGTTATTTAACCACAAGGACCAATGGTGTAATGGAACATACAACCATGGAGGGCCATTTTTGCCACATCCCAAAACCTCACTCTGTTATACTCTCAAACAGCATTTCCCGCCTTCCCTTTTCCCCCCAAAAACAATCACGGGTCTATAAACCCGTTTTTACCCCATGAACCTTCATCCCCTCCATGGATAATCAACTCCCCCCTCCCCCACTACCATTCCCAGCCACAAAGGTGCCAACTTGGCAATCCCACACCCCCCAAGACCAAATTCGACGACTAAGATTGAATTTTAAAGATTGAAGGGCCAAGATTAGAGGCTAGAACACTCTCACAAAACAAACACACCTGTGTTTGTGTGTCTACAAACAAGCACAACAAGAAGAAAGAGGAGAAAGAGGACTTAGTTATTTTTCGGCTATAAATAGCCTTGTAAGCCATTGTGGCAAATATTCCAGCTTATTCAGTTTTAATTCAGTTTTCAATTAAGTTTTTATTGTAGTTTAAAGCATTTTTAAGTTAATGTCTTTTATGCAATTGTAATTTTCACCCCTCCCCCACTACCTTTCCCAGCCACAAAGGTGCCAACTTGGCAATCCCACACCCCCCAAGACCTAGTTCGACGACTAGGATTGATTTTAAAGATTGAAGGGCCAAGATTAAAGGTTTTAACACTCTCACAAAACAAACACACCTGTGTTTGTGTGTCTACAAACAAGCACAACAAGAAGAGAAAGAAAAAGAAGACCTAGCTTTAGTTTTCGGCTATAAAAAGCCTTGTAAGCCATTGTGGCAAATATTCCAAGTTATATTCAAGTTTTATTAAGTTTTAATTCAGTTTTTATTGTAGTTTAAAGTGTTTTTAAGTTAATTTCTCTTATGCAATTGTAATTCTCAATTTTAATGAAAAATTAAGCTCTTTTTACTCAATAAGCTCTCAATAAGCTCATTAGAGCTTATTCTTGCTAATAAGCTCTAATTCAGCTTAAAATTTGTTATAAGCTCTTTCATATTGTTTTAATTTGAATTCAGCTCATAAATGTCCACTTGAGTGCATTTTGGAAGCTATTTGAAGTAATAAGCTCCCAAGAGCTTATTGAGCTTATTGCTCAGGTTTAGAGGCTAAGGAGCCATTAGGACAGGTTTTTAGGCCACTCACTCAGAAAGAGTGGCCTTGGTTCTGAGACAACAAAAATCCAAGGTTTCATTTCCTAAATTTCATTCTAGCTTAAGTCATTAGCTTATTTGGCTTTAATCTTTGCAAATACATTAGTTTAGGCTTGTTAATTAGCTGTTTTAAGTTTTCCTTGCATAATTTGGTGTTATATTAGCTTATCTCTCAAAACTGTCATAAGTAGTAGTATAAGCTAGTAGAGAAACTAGCTTATTTTTCTTAATAAGCTAGGATTTTTAGTTTTAAAATAGTTTAAATAGGTCAAAATAAGTAGAAGTGGATAAAAAGTTTTCAAAGTTTTAGCTTAAAAATAGGTTTTAAACTCCCTTTTGTTTGACAGTTTTGAGATAAAGGGGTGTTTGGGATAACCTTAAAACGGGTCAAAACAGGTTTTGGCATGGGTTATGGTTACTTGGTCAATTTAAGCATAAGTTTTTAAGCAATTTCAAGCTGTTTTTAGAAAGTTTTTAGTTGTAAAATAGTTTTCTAAGGTTTTGCAATCTAAGTTCAAAACTGTGAAGTTTTTAAGTAACCCACAAGTGCTTATTTGATTAAGCACTTGTGGTTTGAGTTTAAGCATTCAAAAAGGTGTGTCTTTAGTGTCCAAAAAGGGCTGTCAAGAGCCTTTGTTCTTTTGACTTTATAAGTCAAAACCACCAAGCCTTTTTTCTGTCACAGTTTGTAAAAAACCAAAAGCCCTTTTTCATTCACAAAAATAAGCAAGTAAAATTAATTTTCAAAAGCTCAAAATTGGTGCACAAGCCCCTTGGCTATAGCACTCAATCTGTTTGAGCTTATTTGTGATTTTAGAGCTTATTTGACAGCTTAAAATAAGCTGTCAAATAAGCCCTTGAGCTTTGCCTTAAAGCTCCCCTGGTGCAAAGGGGGAACTTTAGGCTTATTGTTCTCAGCCTTTAAGCCAATTTAAGCCCAAGTTTTTGGCTTATTTTAAGAGCTTATAGGCTCTTCTATAAGCCTCTTCAGTTTCAGCTCTTAAAAGCCTCATTTGTGTGCTTATTTTCAAGTCCAAACATGCCCTTTGGCTGTTCTTGAACCCCTTAGGCTGAAGGATTGCTTATTTTTTGACTTTGGCTTATTCAGCTTATCATTTGTGATCAATTTTTGGCGCCGTTGCCGGGGAGGCTGTGCAACCGTTTATCTTTACGTTTGACCATCTGTTTTTGAAACTGTGAATATTTTCTTTTATTAAAATAAAAAAATACAAAAAAAAAGTACAAAAATATTTTTCATTTCTTTTAGTATAATTATCAGTTAAAAACCAAAGAAAAAACCAAAAACATAAAAACATTGTCCATAAAAAAGAAAATAAAATTCACAACTTGGTAAAATACCAAAATATAATATTCTCAACTGAGGTATTATCATAATAACTTCCGGTGAACTTGTTGGTTCCCAACTCGAACAAAAGATTTAAAAACTTGCCTTTTGTGTCTCTTACGACGTACGGCTCACCTTGAAAAGATTAAACAAACTATAAAGTGGGTATAAGGAGGGTTGTTCCTAGGAACTACGACCCGAAAGGAGAAATAAGCTTCGCGCTATTCCTACTCCTCCGCTCACCTGTGACATCTTTGAATAGTGCGGGGTTTACAAACGTTTTAACTATAGTGTAATTGAGTAAATTTTTTGCCCGCCTACCCTTAGATTAGATTGTTACAAATTCTACCCTAGAGTTTTTTTAAAAAAAGAGAAGGGAAGACAAGGACCGGGTGAGCAAGACCACACCAGACCCCTCATACAACCCCTCCTTTACAAACAAAATCACCACTTACCACTGCGCCCTTGGGTCTTTTTCGTTATAGACCCAAGGTGCTTGGTATTTAAGGTGTGTTTAAGCTTATAAGCTTATAAGCTGTTCGGCTTATTTTGGGGGCTTATTTCCACAGCTTATTTTTGTTTTTCATTTTTCGTAGGACCTTTATAGTGTAAAGTATTTTTAGAAAAATTTTCAGAATTTTTTGTAAACGTTTAGTATTTTTTATAATTTAATTTAGTTAAAAGTTTATTTAATTCATAAAAAATACAAAAATTATCAAAAAAATATTTTGCTTTTTTAGAAAATTTTCTTTTATCATCTAGTTTGTAGGAAAAATATAAAATTTTTCGTAGGTTCATTTTTACAACTTTTTACTTTTTAAAGCACGGTCCGGGTGCGGGATTTTGTTTTGACTCGTTTTTGGGTCAAACGAACTCCGTTTTCGGTCTAGTCTTTTTCATTCTTCGTTATTTGGTCCATAGAGTAGTTTAGAAGCAAAATTTTCTTCGTAGGCTTATTTTTAAAGATTTTAGGTTTTCCCCCTTTTGTCCGGGATTCGGGCCTTCGTTTTCTAGCTTAATTTCATAATTTCTAGGTTTTTCTTAAACGTTTTAGTCCGTTATTGTTTAATTTGACTTTTCACTTCTCAAACTCATTCTATCCTTCAAACTCAATCTCGACTCGTATCGATTTTATCCATTCCATCATCGTAGGGATTTTACGACCCGGAAACATTTCTAATACTAACTACCTGTCTCGCTATCATTGACCTGCTTTTAGACTATTCTAACTATATATTTGATATGTTATTATATTATATATATACTTAAGTGTAAGACCAGAGCGATACAGTAATACAAAACCGTGCCAGTCTCTCAGGCTGAAACCCCCCTTTTGCATTAGTTTTAGGTTTAACTTAGATAACTAAAATACTGATAGAATTAGGAATTAACGCTCTCGCTCTCAGTGATCGACACCCTACTTACCAACGAAGCTACATCTGACCGGGTACACTGCCCGTTAAAGTGTTTATTTTAGGTATAGTCGGCATAAAATAAATAGTAAAACTTGATACATAAATAACACCTACACAATGACACATCAAGTTTTTGGCGCCGTTGTCAGGGAGTGAAGTTGTTTAATTCCTGTTTTTATTAGTGTTTTAATTTAGATTTAATTTAGTTTAGATTAATTTGCATATTTGTGTGTTTGTTTTGTGTGTTTGATTTCTGCATTGTATATTTTTGCATATTGTGTGTTTGTGTGTTTTCTGCATTATTCAAAGTACGTTGTAAAAAAATTTCAAACCAATATGGCGTATTCAATTTATTAGATACGACATATAAAAATTTTCAAACCAATACATCGTATTCGACTCTATCATCAATATGGCGTATTCAGTTCACTGAATACAACATATTAAGCTATTTGACAGTTTTCTTTCCTAGCGAATTTATTATAGGTTAAAATGGACAACCCCAACATTACTATGGAGGAGTATATCAGGCTTGAGGAAGAAAAAGCTCGTAGGCGTGGTAAGGTATATAACTGGGAAACTGCTACGTATGGTAAGATCTGGGATAATGAAGACGTTCACGACCTCGGATCTGTTGTAACGAAATTCCCATCTATAGTCTTTAATGACACATTAACATCTGAAGCAACACTCTCATGTGAGCCTACAGTAAGTTCTCTTAACAACGATAAAATTGACTTTAGAATATCGTTTGACGAATCCGACGATGAAGATTGCACGGTAATTTTGGACAAAAGTTCATTTTCTTACAAAATAATGTTTGTCAACAATTTAAAAACGGATTCGAAAAATTATAATGATAACTTCAATATGCCTTTGCTTCCATTACCCAAGCCTACGGTCAGTTATTTTGATGATTTAGAATTCTTTAAAGATTTCGAGAATGAATTTCCAGCCATTGTTTACAATGATGCTTAAACGTCCAAATCAAATTTATTAACTGAACCGATTTTAAACCCTCAACATATCGATGAATTTAATTTGAAAGATAAAACATCATTGACCAAATGTGATAAAGAGGAACAAAACATTTTAAACTTTAATGATCTATTTCCTTTTAACAATAGACCTAAAAAAAAAACATGATCAAAATCGGATAAGGACAATGAGATGATAAAGTCGATATTGAAACACGTTTATGAGGGAGTATATCTGTCAAACCATTAACTGATGTAATACAACTAGATGTTGGTCCTATGCACTATGGGTCCAAAATAAGCTTTGGAAACAAGTCCAATGATACATCTAAAAAATTTTCAAAACTGAAAACTTTTGTCAAAGGATTAATTTAATACATGACTTGTGAATCATCTTAACAAAGGGATGTCAACATGTTTCCTAATCAAGAATTTGTATGTGCCATTTGACATCCCGTTCGACCCAAAATTGTTTTATAAGGATGAGAGTAAATTGGGGCAAGTCTAACTTAAAGACTTTTTCTATAAACAAAAGTTCTTGCCGGGAGACAACCCGGAATGTAATTTTTAATTTTTTATTGAGTCTGTCTTCCCAGACTGTCTATACAGCGTATCCAAACCCCATAGATACGGCGTATTAACTTCTGGACGTTATCCAATCTTTATTTTCAGCACAGTCTATACAACGTATTCATTAAATGAATACAGCATATACATGTATCAATACGGCGTATCCTGGGGAATGGATATGGCGTATCGACTTCCTGTACAGTTTTAGGTATTTATTTTGAGTCTAACCAAATGAATACATAGAGATAGAATTGTCGATTTATTTTCTAACGAATTGACGGCAGAAAGGACCCGGAATGGAAAATATCGACGAATATTGATGGAGAATTTACAAATCTGGAAATCTTGAAGTGTTGGAGTCTTGAAACCTCAAGACGGCTGTTCAACACAAAATCTTGCTCATAAATGCAAATTGGAGAATCTACCAAGCAAAAAATCAGGGGAGTTTCTCATTTTAATTCTTTTTAAATTCCCGTAATTAATATTTTATATATACAACGAGGACGTTGTATAATTCAAGTGGGGGATGGAATTAGAATATTTACTTGTCCTAATTTTCACACTAAAATGCTTAAATTATGCTTAAATTAAAAAAAATTCAAGCATACTTTTGTGAAATTACTTGTTACATAACCCGCACACAATAACCCTTGTTAGATATTGTGAGGATTAAACCTTTCCGTTTCCAAATGTTTATCCAAATTCCACAAAATATGAGTGTGCCGGTGATGTTGTAGACTTTAGAACTTGGCTTGATATATCTATTCGAGACCAAAATAATTAGTATTATGGATTTAATTGGAGTAACTTGTTTAAATTGGTAAATCTTAGGATTACACCCAAATCGCCTATACTTGTTGTTTGTTAACTAACTACCCGTAGTTAACCTCACCGGTAAACCCTACCACCGCGTCGATCTTTTAGAGTGATGATCCACTAGAACAACCCGTAAAACCAATCCTTTAGAAATTTACACCAATTATTTGTTTCGTTACACCCTTACACCTTAACCTACCCTATTAGATTAAAGTTTAATTTGCGGTTGCTAGTTTCTTAAAGTGTAAAGTTTGTATTTCCCGAGTCTTGTGTACATTTTGTAATCTTTGGTGCGGTGAAATTTTCACAATTGCCAAATTGACTGTAATAGTAGTCAAATCTCACGTGATTTCACTATCGTCACAATTATTGGTGAAACCGAAGAACGGAGAAATTACCGAAGGAATTATCCGGAATTATTATGATCGTAAAGATGGTGAAACTACACCGAGATTTGAAGTTTAGTTAGTAACTTATAATAAATATTATATATATATACTATATATATATATATTTATATCTAATATATATATATATATATAGATAACAGAATGAAAAAAAAGAGGAGAAAGAAAGTTTGTAGATATCGTTTCGCAAAAAGGCATACCGAAGGAATTATAACGAAGGATCGATTAATCGTATGATACGTCTAAAAAATTTTAAAAACGATGTAGAGTATTGTACAAAGTGGAAGATATCGCCACTTGCCTTGTAAAGTATGTAAAGTTTTGGGAAGATTGGGAAGTTGATCGTTATGGGAACGCCAACTTAGGTTGTTGTTTTAGATCTATGATCAAGACATTGTAAATAGTTGTGTCTTAATCATGATAACGGTCAGGAAATAAGTGTCTAGCAACTTGTATCTTAACTCTTAAGTCTTAATCTATTTGTTTCTTGATTTTATTTAACAACAAATTACTTCCCTCTCACCTAATGATTAGCAACTGGTTTTACACGAATGAGGATTCATACGAACATACATGTCTATCCCGGCGTTTCGGGTGTGTATGCATGTCTTGTACCTTGTTGGTTTACGACTTTTGGTGAAAGTTAGAAGGTTCCTACCCTATATCATTCTTCATCCTAACCGTTAGATAAATTAGAATGGGGATGTGATCGAACACACATGTCTATCCTGGTGTTCCAGGTGTGTATGTGTGCTTCAGCTGCCTTGTTGGAGTGGTACTTCTGGTGAAAGATTGTAGGATGATCAAACCGTACGCCTTTCCATACAAAAACCCATATTTACCTTTATAAACTTGTTACTCCTTGGCTTAGTGTGAGATGGTTATCCTTGCCAAGCGTATGATAGAATTCCATTCATGACCGATGCAATTGATGAATAGTTACAATGTTACCACATAGATTAGTTGATGATTTGAGTGTATCATCTCCTATTTCGTGAGGTGTTTTTGGTTGTGTACTTTAATGATCGAATAAGTACATATTAATAGACGAAAATATCCTTAAGGGATACATTTTTATAAACTTCTAAAGGCTACTTGAGGACAAGTAGGATTCAAGTGGGGGGATATTTGATGACATCAAATAACGTCTATTTTATAGCATCATTTATCCTATGTAAATAACCCATTTTGTATGATTATTTCAAAGAATTGTTACTTAATCGTTTATATTTGAGAATTACAGTAATTATGGAGTAATTGGTGAAAGTTAGCAAAAGGCACGCATTTTGGAGCATAAACGAAGAGTTCGAGAAAGTCTACTGATCTGACAGAAAATACGCCGTATTATTCTAGACCTATACGACATATCCAAGACTTTGACGAATCAAAAGACCATTGTCTGACTTTGAAGAATACGTCGTATCCACATCAACAATACGCCGTATATAATACTTTGGTCAACGAATAAGAATCAACTAGTTTTACATCAATACGTCGTATCCATCAAGAAGATACGGCGTAATCGAGTCTACACCTTTCCCAAATAAAAACAAAAAAAAAAAAAAATACCCACGAAGGATTAAGACCTAATACCGCCGTATCCAAGAGCCTTCTATTAACACGTATCCATGTCTTAGCTAAAATGAATGAATTCTCTTAAGATATCAAACGTGGTCCTTACTCCAAGATATCCCCAATACGCCGTATCCCAAATTCGGTGGATTCGGGCGTGATCGAGCCAGATTCCAGACCCTAAAATATAGACGACGCCAATACTCAGTTTTAGGCATGCAAGAGAATCCTACACCACCAAGTCGACACAAGATACGAATAAAAGAAATAATAAGGTCAAAAAGAGCCTCAAGATCATAGGAAAACTCTTATAATCTTCGCACAAACGAATACGCGTTCGATCGAGGTTTGTTTACTTTAATCGTTCATATATCAAACCGTGTGTATTTTTACAATGACTATCGGCTGATAACTTTAGGTATCAACCATGTTTATGAAGATCTAATGTTTGGTTTGTTTATCTTGATTGTTTAATTTATCGTTGATTGTTGTTTACGTTTATTAATTTATATTCGTTTATATGCTTAAGTATGCGACCTATCATTCAACTAGGTCTAGCCTACATATTTAATGCGCTGAAACTTCGATGTCATTTGGGCGTAGTCTAAGAGTCCGGGATAGCTCTCCATATTGCAATTTATATATCTAGAATCATAGGATCATAAATATTGACCTATCTTTGCCTTTAGTTTAGTGAGCTTAGTTGAGCCATAAGGTGACCTTGGTATCAATGAGTACATTCTTATTCCATTGGTAAAGACTCGGACAGAGGATTACTAGTATATAAATTGCCGTTAAGCAGTAAGTGGGTAAAATCTCGATGAGCTAGGGTTTAGTAAGAGCACCATTACTTAGATCCTAAGATAGATTATAATCAACATAAGGATGCTTTATGCGGATGCGCCTAATTGTGACAGAATTAGCGTGTCTAGGTCTTAGAAAGAAGTACCGCCTAAGTCTAAGAATGATATGCCCCTTCGATATAAGACAATCATTGTACTATTAAACAAACCTGCGCTTTATCGGATTATTCTTGGTTGATACGTTTTCCTTACATTAGTTCTCGACCGCTTCTCTATCGTTTTCTTGTCTTCTTGTGTGTGTTTATTGCTTTACTTGTCATCAAAACCTTAGGGTAGATACACAAAACCGTGCCAGTCTCTCAGCCTGAAACCCCCCCCCCCTTTTGCATTATTTTAGGTTTAACTTAGATAACTAAATTACTGATAGAATTAGGAATTAACGCTCTCGCTCTCAGTGATCGACACCTTACTTACCGACGAAGCTACATTTGACCGGGTACACTACCCGTTAAAGTGTTGTTTTTAGGTATATTCGGCATAAAATAAATAGTAAAACTTGATACATAAATAACACCTACACAATGACACATCATCTCAGCTTGGAGAAGGATCACAATGGCAGGACCGATCACGAACGACTACATTTCTGCTACTCGTAAAAGCTTTGTCTCGAACGATAATGATGGAAAAATGATTGAAAAGAATTTCATTGAGATCGAAGGATCGTTTTTGGTGAAAATCCGCAACAACGCTTTTAATGGGATTGATGGAGAAAATGTGTTTGAACACATTAATAGTTTTCTCAAAGTAGTTGAGCCACTTAAAGTAAGGGGACTAATTCATAACCGATTTAGACTTAGCGTCTTCCCTATCTCGCTATCGGGTGCCGCAAGCAAATGGTTTACAAATGAATGTATCGATACCATTTCTACTTGGGATGATTTAGTTGAAAAATTCGTTCAAAAGTTCTACAATCTTTTCGATCATAACGAAGAAGAGGAAGCTGAGGATGATGATGACCCCAATATGATCGACAACGTTTTTGAAATCTTTAAAATCAAAGATGATTTATTCAACTTCGATACACCCTTGTGTATAGCCTTTGAAGAATTCAACTACCTCCTCAAAATTGACCCTGATCTATTTACCCACGACATCCAAGGGATCAAAACATACGACGAATATGCACAAGAGTTGAATAATGATAAAACACAAGGACTTGATGAACAATGGTCGGAGAATGACGTACCATATCAACTTTGTGACCACATATGCGAACCAGACCACTTCAAAAATGGAATTACAAAATGGCCTACGTGTAGTTCAGATACCGACGAATATTGTAATGGAGGAGAACTACCCGGGATGGTTAGAGTCGGTCGCATGACTTACTTTCAAGATCACAAGTGGTACGATAATTTGATTGACGGGTGCGTAAAGCAAGAAACTTTGATGTATAAGGCAAAAATTAAAGAATCATGGTGAGATGCGACTCCTGGCATAATAAAGTTTTGCGCATGGCTAAAAAACAATTTCGAAAACTTCCACGATCTTGACTACGATGTACTTGTGAAACTTGAAGAATGTTGGTAGAAAGTGAATACAGACGAAGTATGCCCATTCACTCATTGGGATAACCGCCTCCGGGGACCATACACAAACGCCAAACCTAAATGGACCTTTGACCCTTACCTTAATATTAACCGCAAACCTAAAAAAGAATAATGAGACAAATAATTATGAAAATATTCAAGAAGGTCAAAGATGCATGGAGGATCTCACTTACGAACCATCAGCCTGCAAGATTATGAGATTCAAAATAACGAAATACACTTTTGAGGCTGATGAAGAATATGTAGCCATAAAGGAGCTCGAGCACATCATTCGTTCAAAAACCAATATGGATGCACGTTATGCTTATCGGGAACTTTTTCGCAAAATGGATGATGGGTGGCTCGTAACTAGAGCAATGGATGAATGAAGGAGCGGAGAAAAAGGTCGAACTTAACGACCTACTGAAATAAAAGTACTTCCCGGGAGACAACCCGGTCATTTTTAAATTGTTTGTCGCATTTAATTGTTTGAAATTTAATTAATTGTTGAGTCTATCTTCCCAGACATTACATACGACATATCGAACCCCTTAGGATACGGCGTATGTATGTCTGGACGTTATCAGTTTTTTTTAAAATTCCAGTATTTAATTTCCAACATTTAAATTGTTTTCACAGGATTACATACGGCGTATCCTAGGGTTTGGGATACGGCGTATTGTAACTTCTACAATTGTGTGTTTAATTGTTTGCCTGTCTCGTAGGTTAGCGAAAGTACAAATTACACGAACGTCTTCTAAACTTTCATGTAGGACCTTGTTGAAACAAAATCGACTTAATGGTATAATCTGAAAAAAAGACACGTATTGAACTCTGATGGGCAATCTAAAGCCCTCTTCAACACACTTTTTGCTCAAACACTCAAAATAGAGAATCATCCAGAGCAAATTATCAAGGGAGTTTCCTCGTTCTAATTCTTTTCCCCATATTATTTAAAAGTTTTATATATACAACGAGGACGTTGTATAATTTAAGTGGGGGGATGGAGAATTTGAACGTACTTTGTTGATCCCACGCCTTGATCGATTCTTTACGCAGTAAAGAGTTTGTTACCTTGGAAGAATCCAAAATAACAATGGGTGAGACTTTGTTTGTATATCAAAGTGTATGCGGAATCTACACTTTGATACTCTAGAAGTATTTAGCAATGGAACAGTAATGAACAATGAATATCTCACAAAACTGCTTCAATATTATTGATAATACGAGTACTCTTGATTAGTACTAGGGTTACAAACCTTGAAGCTATTACAATCTTTCTCTAAGATATATTCGTCTATGTATGTGTATGCGTATCTAAACCCTTAACCTAGGATCTCCTTTTATACACCACAAGGAGTCCGTTACAAGATAACTATCAATCATAATCACATACAAATCTTCCTAAAATATAAAAGATATACATTCCATAATTATCTCAATGCATCCTTATCTCCACGTCAGCAGCTTTGACCATCAGCAGTATTAATCTTTCTTCTAGCAGTATTAACTAACTCTGGCAGTACTAAGTTTGTTGTACTGGCAGTACTAACTCCATTAGTATTGTTAGTTATACCTTGGCAGTATTAACTCTTGTGAAGATTTATTCCCAACAATCCTCCCATAAACTTGTGATTTATCTTCAAATCCCAAGTTTCTTTTGGATTAAATCTTCTTGTCTTCTGTTGATGATTTTTTCAAACACTCTTCTATTTCTGCACTTGAGATCTTATAAACCTTAGAAGTTCAAAAGCCTGTGAACTCTCATGATCAACCTCCAATTTCTTTTTCAACATCTTGGAAATCATCTCTTGACTTAGAGGGTATTTCTTCTCTGTCAGCATATGTATGGCTATACCATTCTGCATCAGTAAAATGTGAATACCACAAAAATCATATAAACTCCAGCTTATCACATTATATTCATGCTGATTCTTCCATATTTCATCTTCTTCATCAGGCTCAAATAAAGTGTGCAGATCTCCCCAAAGCATCAAATCATATCCTTCAGGTCTTGAAGCACTATACCTTTCTTTGACTAATCTGTACAACTCCTCTACATCTTGTCTATCAAAGTCTTCAAGCATCTCACTCAAAACCTTATAGTTCTTGGAACTGCCATCTCCTCTGAAGATTTGATAATACATGAAATTTTCTGTCAAAGTGTAAGTCTTCCAATCCACAATTGGATACTTTGTAGAGAGAGATTCAACATCTTCTGCAACATCTTCTCTTGGTATTATATCTAAATATCCTTTGAGTTCTTCCTTCTCAGCATCTTCTTCCATCTTTTGTCTCTTAACAGTCCTTCTTTTTCTTGGAAGAGATTTCTTTCTTTTTGCTCCAGATTCTTTAACAACTTCTTTCATTTCTTTTTGTGTATCAACATCTTCTTCTTCAATCTTTTCAGGAGACTTCATCTTTTCACTTCCATGCTCCATGTCCATAGGCTCAATATGTTGATTAAAATCCCAAACCTTTTCAAAGATTGGCCTAATCTCATTATAAGACATTCCCTTGAAATCACTAATCTTGTAGTTTCCCTGATTCTTCAAGTATTTGATCATATTTCTCCTTGCTTGGGCAACTGTCTTTGGTTTCATCTTTAGAGCATGATACCTTATGACTGAAGGATCATTCCAATCTATCTTCTTAGTAGACTTGGCTTCAGACATAGCTCTTTGCCTTTCCTCTTCATCCCACTGTCTAGCAATTTCTTCATCCCTTGCAATCTGTGCCCTTTGTTCTTCATTCATTTGTTCTTCCAGTCTGATGGCTTCAGCAAAACTTAACCTTTCTTGTTCAATCTCTTTCTTAGACTTCTTCTTGGGCTCAGACTCTGTCATTATTGCTTTTCCCTTGTCTTTTCTTGTCCTTTTCTCTTCACTCCTTCTTCTATAAGTAACAGTTCTTCCAGCAGTACTAATATTTTCCTCAGCAGTACTAACCACTGGAACTTCACTAGCAGTACCTTTTGTTGCACCAGCAGTACTAACTTCAGCACTCCCTTTCTCACTGCTTTCTTGATCTTGAATGACTTCAGTGGGAGTCACTTCTTGAATAATAGGTTCAGTTTCAGTACTTGCTTTCTCTTGAACCTCTGCATCAGATAATTTCCTCCCCTGTTTAGAAGAATCATCTTCAACATCTTCATCATCTTCAGAAAGGACAACCTTAGCTCTTTTCCTTGCTTTCCCAATCTTGACTCTAGCCTCTAATTTCTTGACCCTTAGAATGAGCTTAGTGAAAGCAGAACTGTAAGTTTTCTTTGTCTTCCTTAAGTCTCTTTTTTACTCTAATACTCCAATCCCCTCAGAAAGTTTGGTAACAAATTCGTCAATTTACATTTAGTTTTCAAAGTACCCATCATTCCCCCCCCCCTCCCCCCTCACTATGTAAGTGAACAACATGGAGAGGTGAGTCATAGGGTGTAGGAAAATGTTGCTCTGCTCCAGGTAATGGTTGTGTTGGTGATGGTTGTGTTGGTGATGGTTGTGTTGGTGATAGTTGTGTTGGTGCAGCAGTGGTATGATCAGGTGAGTGATCAAATGAAGGTTCAGGTGAGGGTGGTGAAGGTTCAGGGTGAGTGGAGTGGGAAGGTGACAGGTTCTGTGCTCTTGAAGGTGAAAATGGAAGGTTCAAGGAAAAAATCAGCATAGTAGGAATATAGCAACTTTCTTGGCCTGAATATCCTTTGTAGGCCTCTTCATCTTGTAAAGACTTTGATTGCTAAGAGAAGGTTACCAGGATAATGTTTTGAGTGTGGTTTGATGTTGTTTCCTCTGCATATCTAGCATAATTGAATGAACCTGTATGATACATTAAAAACTTGTTGCACGGGCAAAAATATTGGACCACCATATGACTCAAAAATCAACCTAGAAAAATTAAATTTCCTATTGGTAGCTAAACAGATAACAGCAGTTGCAATGTTACTACTAAACTGCTCCCAAGCAGTCTTCTTTGGGCTAAGGCAATGAAGAATATTGTGAATAAAAAACACTCCATTGAGGTGATTAATGCACCCTTTTGAAAATGTTAACTTATTTGAATCTAGTTTGTGATATCATAGTGCCATAATTGCTCAAAAATCTCGAGTTTGGGTGTTGTATAGAGTAAATACCTTCATGATCATCCACAACTTGAGATTGTCATCTCTAATGATGCTTCGGTGACTAGACATTGTAGTGACCATCAATGGTAGCAGTTAATCTGGTCTTCTCAATTATATCTGTAGTAGCTTACAGCAGACCTCCAAAAATTGTTTAATAAAGGAGTTATAACATCTGGCTTCTTTGTGAGGGAATAGATAAATGTGACTTCTCGATTTAGGAAATCGATGATTGATGAAAACCCTGCACTTCCTGTAGATTGCTTATAAAAATGCTACCATGTTGTGATTTGTCAAAAAAATCCAAATATGCCATGAATATAAGTGGTGAGTAATCTTTTTTTTTTTTGTTTTTTTTTTTTTTTTTTTTTTTTTTTTTCTGTGGGGGATTGTGGGATATGATCGTGGATGATATATAAAGGTGGAGATATTAATTGAGATTTTAATAGGGAAACGTTGAGATTGGGTTTGACCGACTTAAAGATTTAAGTTTATGTGAATTTAATTGTAACGTTATTTATAGATGATCACGGAAATGTCATGGTCAAACCCCATATCATAGCGTAATAACTTTGGCGGATATATATCAACGCCCTCTATTAATTAATGAAAAATCTGTTAGGTCCAAACAATACTAACTGCCATCTAGCAGTACTAAATTTGGTCTAGCAGTACTAAAATAAGCCTAGCAGTATTAACTTCTCCACCCAAAAGCAGTACAAACTCCAAAGTTTTGCTATTTAGTCCAAAAATAACTTCTCGCTCAATCTCTCTTTTCTGTTTGTTTAAGCTCACTTTTTATCTCTCAATTCTCTTTTAACTCATTTTCACATCTGTCTTGTTTTTCACACATCTCTATTTTGTTGTAGTCTCTCATTTCTATCTAGTTCTTTTGGATCACAATTCACTCAAAGTATAGTTTTGCAATACTACCAGCATTAACGGGATTTGATTTAGTCTTTACCAATAGCCGTTTGCTTTGGGACTAGCCATTTGCTTCATTTGTAAAAAACATGGTTGCATTGATTACACCATATAGTTTTGATGTAAACTATCAACTATCAACGGATTTGAGAAGTCTTTACCAATAGTCGTTTGCTTTGGACTAGCCAATTCTTGATGTCTATAAGACATGGTGAACTGATGAACATTTGTTGATGGTGTTTTAAAACTCATTGAAGTAACAAAACTTCATTCCTCCCCTCAATATTGAACATTGTGAAACCAATTTATCACTTCAATGCTAGTATCCTGAAAGATTTAGTTAAAACTCAGAAAACATAATCTAACCATTTTTCTTGTTTAGCAGTATTAAATGGTACTAACAGGATTAACAATAAGACATAGAAAGATATAACTGGCAGCAGTACTAACTTAGTAACAGTTTGTCAAACATTTTAAAATTAACTAGCAAGTACTAATTATGACTAAGCTTGGAATTAATTCTGCTCTCCATAGGCTCTCTCCATAAGTAAAGAACTTCAATCAAAGTCTTTGAATAAGTCTTTGAAATCTGAAAGATGGGCTATGTTTCCAGTCATGTGCCTTGAGCATCCACTATCAACAAATCCTTTATCATTTAGCTGTGAATTGCTCTGCACACAAAACTTATGAAGTTAGTTTTCTTTGGGGACCCAAGCCATTACTGACTTGGATCTGCCTCGTGCATCAATGTAATTATATTTGTTGAAAACCAGTGATGCACCATTGGGTTTGATGGGTCTCCAAACCCAACATGCTGAGGGCTTAACAGCATTAAATCCCCTTGCCCTGACAGTATTAACATTTTGCCTACCAGTATTAAACCTTTGATAATAAGACCTTTTTGTTAATGTTGTTCTCTTGTAAAAGGGCATGTGAACAGTTGATTGTGCTTGATTTTGAAAATATGTCCTTGGTCTAGCACAATGAACTGTTGATTTTGGGTGAGCAGTATAAGAAGGCCTAACAATATTAAAAGACCTAGCAGTACTAAAAGGTCTGCTAGTGTTAACAGACCTAACAGTATTAACAGGCCTTGCAGTATTAACAGATTTTAGGCCAGTCTTCATTAAGACTGCTTTTGGAGCCATATGTTTGTGTGCACTAGGATGAGAGGTTTTAGGACAGCTGTATTGAATGTGATCAAAACTTCCACAGATAAAACATGCCTTGTTATTAAAAACAAAGTTACATCCTAATTGATTGGATTTTTGACCATTCCAATTCCTTTGGTTTCCTCTAGGTCTTTGTGACCTGTACATCTCTGCATACCTAACTGACCTCCTAACTGGTTTTTCAGGTTTAACAAACTCTTTCTTAGTAGCAGTAGGTATAACAGTTTTCTTTTCAACCTTAGGGATAGGCTCAACTTCATCCTCATCATCTGACACCCAATCTTCAATAATTGGAGCATCATTATTCTCTCTAGCTTTCTTAGGTTCTTCTTCCCTAACATGATTAGCAGGACAAAAAAACTTTTCTTTCCAATCTTTGTCTACCTTAAGTGGAGACTTAACAGAGCTAGTTTTAGAATCAGTCTTTTGTTGTTGTTTTAAAGAGTCATCAGTATTCTCCTTAGAATTATCTGACTCTTTATCACAACTAGTGGTTGGATTTAAACATGAATCCCTAGGACCATACTTATTTACCTCAAGTTCTTTGAATTCTTCAAGACCTGAATAAGATAAGTCTAAAGGTGTTGGTCTATTAAGAATCAAAGGATGAGGTGAGGGGACAACATTATAACCAAAACCCTTTTTGCTCTTGTCAGTTATCTGACTTGCTAACAACTGATCTAAGTCTTTTGCTGATTTTTCAAACTTTGCAATCTTAAACTCAAACCCCTCCTTTTCTTCCTTAACCTTTTCAAGTTCAGTCCTAAGTAATCCCATTAGATATTCTTTGTGACCTACACTTCTTTTAAGCAAAGCAATTTTCTTCTAAAATTGATAAACCTCTTTTGTATGTAGAAGCTTTAAAACCAGTATCATCTAATTTAACAAGTAAATCATCATACTGTTTCTTTAGAGCTTCATAATTTTTTAAACAAGATTTAGAACAAGATTTATCATTTGTTACCTCAGAATCTGAGAATGCCATGAGAGCCATGTTTGCTTGAATTTCTTCCTCTGCCATGTCACTCCAATCAAATCCAGCACCATCTATAGCACACATTGCCTTTTCAGAAGCATCTTCAATCCTTACTGCCTTTGATGAGCTTCCTTGATTCCAATTTCTGTTGTCTTTACTTCTTGGTGCTCTGCATTCTCTGGAAAAATGTCCCATTTTATGAAATGTGCAGTTATCTCTCTATTCTACCTTATTGAGAGTTATCAATCCAGCAGTACTGCTTCCATCAATGATGATCTTCCTTCTAGTTCTCTGATAGAACTTTCTTGCCCTCATGCTTAGTAGTGCCATATTCCACTTTAGATCCATTTCTTCTAAATCATCATCATGAAGTTGCTCAAGATCTTCATGAACTAGTTGAGACCCTTGTGGTTGAGTGGATAGAAAGGCATATACTGTGGCATCACTAAACTACAGTACTATTCATACTGGTTAAGATTAACTTTGGTGGTGCCAGTAACTAACTTACAGGATTAACATATTAATATTATTAGTACTGGCTTGCACAATGAAGTTAGTTAGAAATGCCAAGTTTTTTTTATCATCATTGATAGCACTACAGCAATCTCTTAACCTTCTGTTCAACAATTTTAAAATTGTTGTACAAATCATCCAAACCTATAGTATCAAAGTTGGGTTTGTTCATCCAGACTACCACATGTGTATCCCATTCAGAAGGTAAGCTCCTCAAAAATTTAACATTTAGGATCTCTTGGAGGAGGTAACTACACCTAAATGGCTAATCTACTAATAAACTTTTTGAAGCATGTTTAAAGGATCGAATCAAGTGATCGGAGCTTGAAGCAATAAAGTTTTCATACCTGTGACTTCAGCATGGCCTTCTGTGTCGAGTTCATATCTTGGCATTAGAAGATGGTACTGAAATTCACATGCTTGCAGAAAGAAGGTATCCACTTATAAGGGAAACTCTTGAGAGGATGATGGAGTTGAGATTGACTGCTGAATCTGAAGGTGAAGCTGTTTTTGATCTGCTCAGATTTATTCAAAAACAGATTGATGAGTTTGGGGGCCAAGATGGGAGTGAGAAGGATCTTTGAGTGTTGGTTTTCTGACCACACAACAAATGGTCATCAGTTCACCATGTCTAACAGACATCAAGAACTGGCTAGTCCAGAAGCAAACGGCTTTTGGTAAAGACTTCTCAAATCCGTTTACAGCTGATAGTTTGCTAAAAACTATATGGTTCTCAACTCACCATGCTTCACAGTAAAGAGTTGGCTAGTCCAAAGCAAACGGCTCTTGGTAAAGACATCTCAAATCCGTTGATAGTTGGTAGTTTACTAAAAACTATATGGTTATCAGTGCACCATGTTATAGCAATGAAGCATTGGCTATTCCAGAGCAAACGGCTACTGGTAAAGAAATATCAAATCCGTTTATGGCTGGTAGTTTGCCAAAAACTACATAGCCAACTTAGTTGGTATTTTTGCTGTGTTGCTGAAAAGACTGGAAGCTAATCAAAGTTGAAGTTTAAAAGGTTGTAAAGTGTTTGGATACATCCTCCTGGTGTTCAAGAAGCTCAAGATGAAGAAACATGAAGGTTGATAAGTAAACATCATGTTTAGGGGAGGATTGTTAGGTTTTAGAAGACTTTACAACTTATTACTGCTGGTTCAACATTGGTGCTGCTAGTGAAGATTTAGTGCTGCTGAGAAAGATTGAAGAAAATAGACTAAGTCTTTAGTACTGTTAGAGTATAGTTAGTACTGCCAGTACATTGTTAGTACTGCTAGTATAGTTAGTGCTGTTAGTAGTAAGTTAGTGCTGCTAGCATATAATAGTTAGTGCTGTTAGGAGATATGCATGAGTTAAATTAGGAATAGATATGCATTATCTCCTCACACGTTTTGTAAGCCCATTAGGGTTTTCCTTGGTGTATAAAAGGAACCCTAGTCATAGTTAGAATACACAGGTCAATAGAGATTGATTAGCAATCATAGCTTGTAACCTAGTACGATTCAAGTTATAATACAAAGGTTGAGTTTGATAAAAGATCTTTTGTGTTTTTCTTAATACTGTTCTTCTTAGCATTGTTGATTAGTTTCCGCATAATCAATAGTGTTCAATCAGTGTTTCATTATTGTTGCTTTGGATTTATCTAAAGTAACAAACCCTTTGCAAGCTAAAGGTTCAAGATCTATTTAGTAGGGGATCCAACATAAAGTAGCTTGTAATAAGGTATATTATGCTAAAAGAAAGAAATAGCATAATTACCAAAGATTAGGGACTAGAAGTGAAAAATAAAGGAAGGGAATGCTTCTTCCTTCTCCTATAAATACCCCTCTAATCATCATTAGAGGGTGATGCCTTGTAATAAACATTTTCCCTTTCCCTCCATTTTATAACATTTGAATTTTGGAATACTTTCTCTCCTCTACTATTCTCTACAAGCTTTTATGATTGATTATGACAAAACTGTTAGAAATACAGAAAAAGTTATCGGGGTCACTATCCAATATATGGTAGTCATAGCTCCTTAGTAACTAGTATGGTTTAGTTAAGTAAGCTAACCGTGCCAAAGTTACAATGTAAGCCCATAATATAGCCCAATGGCTGGTTTACTAGATATATAACCCCTAACTGCCACACATGGAGAGGGTGTTGGTTGTTCATTTGTTATACATTTCACCTTAAGCAACTAGTATTTCTATTTTTCTTTCTCTCATCTAAGTGTTCATCCAACCAACCTCTTTCTTCTCTCAAAAACACAAAGTGAATCCCATTCTATACTTTGGTTAAGATTATTCTACCATTGATATCAAAGCCATGGGAGTGAGTTTGTGTATTTTTTATGTGCGTTTTTATACTCGTTTTAGCTTTTAGTGTGATGCGAGATTCATCAACAAAGTTTTCCACATTTTTGAGGGTTTTAACACAAAAATAAAGATAAGTAACTTTCTTTCTTATTTATCTTACATTTAGACTAGAAGTACATAAGAAAAATCTTTTCAAAAACCATATCTAAAAAACATCACCTTACACACAGTTGTCTATCGAGAGCACACACACACACACACTCTACAGTCATTAGTTTAATGTACGCAGGGGACTTGATTTTAGATGTTTTCGGGGTTGTTGGAAACAGTTGAGAGCGTTTGTGGTGTAGGATTTAGAGCGGTGTGGGGTCTAGATAAGTCTGTTAGATAGATATTGTATGTACAAGATAAGAAGGATCGGTGTAAAACGTAGGACCGAAACATGAGGGTCTATATATATAACCGTTTTTTGTTGATTTTTCTGAAATTTTGAAGTGTTGTGGATTATTTCTGGAGGGGAGTCACACACACACACTATCAGTGTCGTCCTTCCACACACATTTCTTCATGCGATCTATAACGTGACTTTTCCTTTACATGGCGGATCTACTTATCTTACATGTCGGATATGGTTACGGTTTCAGTGCGATTTATACACATTAGATTAAGTTCAGCGATTTTATTACATGGCGATTAGTAAGATCAGATGCGATTTAAACAACATATGTTAAGTCAAACGAATTATACATAGCTGATAAGTCCACGGCGATTTATACACGAATTGTTAATTCAGGTCGTGATTTATAACCATAGCGCTTATAAGTCAGGCGATTCATATACAAATCAAATCCTTGTTTTGGTAAAGATTTTATGAATCTAAAAAACCAAATATATCAGAGATCATCATCGGAAGTCCTGAATCATCCCGACCCCTTACCTCGTTTCTTCATCCTTTGACGTCAGATAACACAACTTACTAATTTCCTCTTCAAAGCCACCTCTAAGGATTTCACCTTCTTCACCAAAGTTATGAGAGACATTCCATAAGTCTGTTTAGTTACCCTGAGCTCTGTCGCGAGACTGCCAATCCTGGATTGTAGTATTTGGTACAAAGAACCATCAATTCCTAATTTCAATGCTGCCTCAACATTCCCTAAAGGGTGACCTTCTTGAGTAGAGATAATCAAGGGACCTGAGAAGAGTCTCATGGTGTGTTACCACTGGTTTTCCCCCCCAACCCTACATCTAAGCCAGAGTTGTAGTTGTAGCTTCTCTCCAGTCTCAACTTCCACACTAGTGAAATTGGCCTCATCTGCAACAAAGATGGAGTATGACCCTATAACAGAGGAATCTCAGGTCCTTCTGATAGTGACCTAGTTTTGAGAATGGAAGTTGTGTTACATCAGGGTATAGGAAAATGTGAGGTGTGATGGAGATGGATATGGATCAAGGGGTTGGGAATGCAGCTGGATTGCTGATACCCTCACCTTGAACCTGGGCAACTCCTGCTATCATTGGCAGAGCAATGGTACAAAATCACCAGTATACCCCCTTTTTCAATATAATTTGCAACAAAGCTTTTTAGTTAAAATTTTGGGCAAATATGGTTTTTTTTTCTTTTTTTTTTTTTATTTTTTTTTTTTTTTTTTTTTTTTTTTTTTTTTTTTTTTTTTTTTTTTTATTTTTTTTTTTTTTTTTTTTATTTTTTTGGGTGTTTTTTTTTTTTTTTTTTTGAAGGGTCAGAAGTTTTTTAGTTCCAAAATCATTGTAAAAACCGGGATACATTAAAATTTTGAAGAACTCGCAATAATTTGAACCATCCCATCAAAGATTTAGTTTGGAAAAATTATAAATCCTATTGGCTAATAGACAGATCATAAAGCAGTAGCTAGAGGGCTACCAAATTGATCCCATCTACCAGATTTAGGACTTATACAGTTTATTAAATGATGAAATATAAATTTCATTAGGGTACAAAAATTCTTTTTTCCAAAAAGTTTTTGATGGTGGTGGTGGAATTTCATCTTGTGATCCAGACATGATTAGTTTTGTAAGATAGAGGTTTATAACTGGTTTTTGTTCTTCTTACTCAGAGTTTCTCACAGGCTCTGATACCACTTGTGAGTCCCAAACTGAACAGATCTTTGCAGCCTGCTAAGGGTGATAGCCAACTTGTATAAATACAGATTGACTATAGAGAAACACTGACTATGAATACTTATTGTATATGCGGAATCTACACAATAGTATTAAGAAGAACAATGAATACTAAACTTTGATTTCTATTAATCTGCTTTAAGGGTTACAGATTACTAACTATGATAACTAATGTTGAGGTGTGAATGATATTGGAAGTGATGATTTTCTCTAAACCCTACGGCCTCCTTTTATAGGTTAAGGAGTCCAAGTAGGTTACAAAGACTATTAATACTTTCTATATTATTCTACATCAATACTATTAATGGTTTCCATAATTCCTAGTCAAACCATTCAATATATTTAATACACATTAATGCATTTCCTAATAAACCATGTAACTAACTATTAGCATTAATGTGTTCTTCCATCTTGTTGTAACTCTTCATCAACATAATAACTCAACATTAATGTTGTATCTTCATATTAATGTTGATTCTTGTAACTTGTTTCACCATCATTAATTCATGAAAACTTTAATTCCCAACAATCCCCCCCTAAACTTGATGTTCACTTGCTTAACATTAAGTTTCTTCAGTATAAGTTTCTTGATCACTAGGAGGATGCTTCCAAACACTTCTTTGTTTATTAAGTTGTTTCTTTGTCATCTTTTTGTCAGCATCATTTGAAATTTTTAAACAATCCTCATTGTTTGGATGCATCATCATGTTGAGAGATCTTTAAATTCTCCAAATCATGAACCATGGTAAAAATTGGATTCCTAACAATCCTCCCCTAAACATGATGTTCACTTATGAACCTTCATGTTTCTTCATTTTGTCTTTCCTTGAACGTCCTGGAGGATGTATTCAAACACTCTGTTAAATCTTTATCTTTAACGATCTTGTGTTTACTCTTTTCAACTATCCTTCTTTATCTGCAACCTATCTTTTCAGCAACACCTTTTCAGCATCATCTTTTCAGCATCAATCCAACTAAGTTAGTTTTGTAGTTTTTGGCAAACTACCATCCATTAACGGATTTGATGTTCCTTTACTAGTAGCCGTTTGCTCTAGGATAGCCAATTCTTTATTGTAAATAACAAGGTGAATTGATAACCTTATAGTTTTGAGTAAACTACCAACTATCAATGGATTTGACTTGTCTTTACCAAAAGCCGTTTGCTTTTGGACTAGTCAATGCTTCATTCTCAAGAACATGGTGCATTGATTACCATATAATTTTTAGCAAATTACCAGCTATCAACAGATTTGATTTGTCTTTACCTGGAACTGTTTGATCCTGGACTAGCCAACTCTTCACTGTATAGCAAGGTGAGTTGAAAACCAAACAATTTTTGGTAAATTGTCAACCATAAACGGATTTGAGAAGTCTTTACCACAAGCCGGTTGCTTATGGACTAGCCAGTTCTTGATGTCTGTTAGACATGGTGAACTGATGACCATTTGTTGTGTGGTGATTAAACCAACACTTAACAAACCTTCTCATCTCCATTTAA
This sequence comes from Tanacetum coccineum, assembly GCA_026074375.1. Classification (NCBI taxonomy): domain Eukaryota; kingdom Viridiplantae; phylum Streptophyta; class Magnoliopsida; order Asterales; family Asteraceae; genus Tanacetum; species Tanacetum coccineum. The sequence goes on from BQNB010058806.1 coordinate 24,715, forward strand.
ACTTACTGATAATAAATTCAGTTAAGATCAAACTGAAAGTAATTCAGTTTTGTCTAAATCATCCGAGAACCAAAATGTGTGTTGTCTGATATCGTACAATGTTAGTAGTACAAACTTCATTTCTCAGACAACACTGGCAGTATTAATAATTTTCTCGGACGAAGCAAGCAATACAAAGAATAAACGTAGCAGTACTAATACAATATAGAGCAATATTAATGTTTAACTCGAGCAGTATTAACCAACTGCTTTTTAATGCTAGCAGTATTAAGTACACAAATAGTACTAATCTTGCACCAATCAGCATTAATTTCCTTGAGACTTCATTCAACATTGGCAATCCTATCTCAATCTTCATCCCTAAAAACTAGGGATTTCATAACAGATTCATTTAAGACTTTTCTTTACCTGTAAAAAGTTAGTTCAACAGACAAAGAAAACAGAATCCATAACATTTTGTGCAATAATCACAACAGTAATTATACTAAGCAGTTTTGAGTATAACTAATAGTATTAGTTTCTCTTGGGGACCCAAGTCATTGTTGACTTGAGTCTGCCTTGTGGATCTTTTGGAATATAAAAATGTCTAGATCTTGATCCACCATTGTATTTGGAGAATTTATTCACATAGTACCTCTTTGGTCTTCAAATACAACCTGCTGAGGCCTTAACAATAGTTTTCCTAATCCCCCCAACAGCACTAACTGCTTCTGCTTTACCCCTAGCAGTACTAACTTTTGGATTTGAAAAATTAGTTCTAGTTGCTGTTGTTCTTGAAAATGGCCTTTTTGATGGTGAATGAACATTGTTAAAAACATGATTTGGTTTAATATTATTCACCTTAGTACTCTCAGTACTAACTTTGCTAGCAGTTCTAGTTAGTACCGCTGGACAATTTTGTCTAGCGGTACTAACTTTTTGTCTGGCGGTATTAACTTGGTTAGTACCGCTAGACCTGGCACTGTTAAAAGTAATTTTGCCAGATCTTGTTAGAACAGCAGATGGAACAAACTGATTAACATGAGTCACTTTGTGTACATTGTTCCTATTAGGCCTGTTTTCCTTTTGATTAAAACTTTTTGACATGTTTTTGTTCATTGCAGCTTGTTTAGCCATTCTCTTTTCATGAAAATCACAATCTCTTATAAGATGACTAAAGCTACCACAAACATAACATCCCCTTCTATTATTCCCATAACTCAAACCATTCCTTGCAGACTTTAACCCATTTAAGTATTTCTGATTAACCTTAGGGTTTTGACTACATGTGTTGTGATCTTTAACATTTTTTCTAGGTGGTTCTTGGTCTGATGAAGGTGTTGATTCACACTCATCATCTGATTCATACTCCTCTATGATTGGAGCATCTGTCCAAACTTTTGGAGTACTCACAACAATTGGTTCAGTTGCTACAGGTAGAGGCACACAGTCAGGGTTTTCTATACTTGGATTTGACTCACAAGAGTCAACACCACTGGTTCTAGCTTCAGGTTCACTAGATTGGGGTGTCTTTGGACCATAGGAATACTGAGATTCATCTATCTCAACATCATGTCCGGAAGGCATGTAGTTCCCAGTCATATGTGGGGGAACAACATGCATTTCACCAGATTTGACAAACCTTTCATACAATATGTTATTATTTCTATCACTTTCATTATTAAAGAACACACTTTGTAATACCTCATTCTCATAGCTCAAAACCCCATCATACCTGTGATCCCCATACCCTAGCCCAAACATATCATTTGCACTCATATTTAGCAGTATACTTAAATTTTTTGAAGAATTATGCCATTTATCAACCTTGGTTTGTTAATCTTCTTTTTCCTTAAGAGCATCTGCTAATAACTTTTTATGGTATGTTAAAACATCAGTTTTGTCATCTAAGTCTATTTTCATAAACTTAATTTTTTGTTCATACCACAATTGATTACTCTGATGAGTTGCTAGTTAGGCTTCTACCTTTTTTTAAACCTTGGGAATAAGCCAATATCTCTACATGTACATCACTAAGTTGGTCTCTCTGTTCATCATAAAGTTTTTTAAGCTTATTATATGATGCAACACATTCATCATAACAAGATTGTACCTCATTACTGGAACTGTTTGAGTTGAATGCCATCAAAGCATGCTCTTCTTTTTCTTCCTTATCTTGTCCACTCCAGTCAATTACACCAGCATCAATAGTTAACAATGCTTTGGGTTGTTCTTGCTTTCCTGTTCTTTGATCCTTGTATTCTTAGCATTTCTACCAAATCTGATTTTAATGGCATCCCACATTTCTTTAGCATCAGATATATTGTGAAATCTTGCTAAATTATCTTCTGAAAGAGCCATAAGCAAGGTGGTCCTTGCTTTTATTTCTCTTTCTCTTGCCAAAATTTCTTCAGCAGATTTAGGAGGCAGAATCTTGATTTGACCTTGTGTATCTGTGGAGATTGATACAAGACTATTTCCATTTTGTATGACGCACTCATCTGATACCTATTTAGCAAAAATTTAAGATTTTGAGGAAGAGTTGTGCTATTTTTTTATTTGTCTCAGCGCGCGTAATCTTTCTTTTTCTTTTTCTGCTTCTTACCAAACATTTTTTTATGGTATGTAAGACATCAAGTTTTATCTTCTCACGCGCGCTCTCTTTTAATCAAATCTCTTTCTTTTCATCTTTACAAAGTGACCTTGTTGCATGAGAATAATTGCCTGCTTCAACTTTCTTTAAAGCCTTGAGATATGGCCTGATTTTCTATACTGGCATCTCCAAGTTGTTCCCTCTGTTCATCATACAATTTTTTAAGTTTAACATAAGACTCTTTACATTCTTTGGAAAAATAAGTTACCTCTGTGTCTGAGCCTGAACTGTTGCAAGCCATGAAAGCATTAGTTATCCTGTTTCATCTTCTGAGTGACTGGTCCAATCAACACCTTCTCCATCAATGTCACCAAAGCTTTAGAGTCATCCTGTTTACCAGATCTTCTCCCATTGTCTTTTTCCTTTTCCTCTCGCGCGCGCGCTCGATCTCGCATCGCGCACGACCCAAATCTGTTTAAATGGCATCCACTTTCTTAGCATCAGATATATATTGTGTTATCTTGCTAAATGATCTTCTTGAAAGAGCCAATATAAAGCAAGGTGGTCCTTGCTTTTCTTTCTCTTTCTCTTGCCAAAATTTCTTCAGCAGATTTAGGAGGCAGAATCTTGATTTAACCTTGTGTATCTGTGGAGATTGATACAAGACTATTTCCATTTTATATGACCTCCCATACAGGATAGTCTGTATGAGCCAAGTAATGTTCCATTTTCATGACCCATATATCATATTCATGAATCACCTTTCTTCAGAATGAGGAGTTTTATGGTTGAATGAAACCAATGTGAGGGCGTGTTTTGTGGGTGAGGTGGTGGTTTTTGGTGGTTGGTTTGTTAATGTTTTGATCATCTTCTCCTGCCATGGATGTGATTGTTTAAGGTAAAGGTTTATAAGTTTATAACTGGTTTTGGTTCTTCTTACTCAGAGTTTCTCACAGGCTCTGATACCACTTGTGAGTTCCAAATTGAACAGATCTTTGCAGCCTGCTAAGGGTGATAGCCAACTTGTATAAATACAGATTGACTATAGAGAAACACTGACTATGAATACTTATTGTATATGCAGAATCTACACAATTGTATTAAGAAGAACAATGAATACAAAACTTTGATTTCTATTAATCTGCTTTAAGGGTTACAGATTACTAACTATGATCACTAATGTTGAGGTGTGAATGATATTAGAAGTGATCATTTTCTCTAAACCCTACGGCCTCCTTTTATAGGTTAAGAAGTCCAAGTAGGTTACAAAGACTATTAATACTTTCTATATTATTCTACATCAATACTATTAATGGTTTCCATAATTCATAGTCAAACCATTCAATATATTTAATACACATTAATGCATTTCCTAAAAAGCCATGTAACTAACAATTAGCATTAATGTGTTCTTCCATCTTGTTGACTCAACATTAATGTTGTATCTTCATATTAATATTGATTCTTGTAACTTGTTTCACCATCATTAATTCATGAAAACTTTAATTCCCAACACATCTGCCAATTGAAGCTTAGTTCTGACAGAGGCAACAGTTATAGTATATGATTTAGAATCAATTGATGCTTCAATTTGTTGAGTCCCATTTGCAAATGTTTTGACAGTAGCAGTCTGCCAAAACTACTTGACAAGGGAGTCACAGACAGTAGGATTATGAGTTAAAGCAAAGTGTAAATTAGTACCTCTTAGAAAATCCACTGCCTCAGTAAACCCATCACTTTCAGAGGGTTTCTTTAGAAAAGCAACCATATTGTGCTTATCACAATATCGCAAACCGGCCATAATGAGATTTAAATACGCAAAGATGAATATAAAACAAGTTTGAATGCTGGGTTTAGGTTCGTGGGAGAGTGTAGGTGCTGGTAGAAAGAGTTAATTGACTTTTTAAAGATGATGACTAGGTTTTCTTATTGGACCGACTGAATAAGTAGCTTCTTGATGGTAAAAAGATATTTATTATTAATAAAATCCAGTAAATATCCAAATAGGAAACCTATAAGAGAAGATATTGCCGTAAAAATATTTAACGGTAATATTTAAATGAAGGAAGTTAATATTTTTGCACTAGAACCAACGGTCATTTACCAGCATTAACATTAGTCAACCAGAATTAACTTTTGTTCTACCAGTATTAATAATGTAAGCCAGAACTAACTTTGGTCAACCAAAACTAATGCCAGAATTAACAATGACAAGGCAGTATTAACATTTGCCTACCAGAATTAATAGAGACATACCAGAGTTAACTGCTTGTGTGACCAAAAGTTAAAATTTACAACTCAGACATTATCAGCATAGCTTTCATTCATCTTCAAATCTATGGTTGTCCTGCAATGTTAGTCCAAACCAAAAGAAAAACTGCTACACATTCTATACTTAAGCAGTATTAACTTTAAACTACCAGAATTAATTCTATAACTATCAGAATTAACTACTAGAACTAACTATAAGTCTAACTATTAGAATGAATTATACAATATAACCTCCCCTCAATCCAGACACTAAGGATTGAGCATACCAATGCTTGCAATCAAGTACTTAAACCTTGTCACATCAAAGGCCTTGGTAAGTAGATCTGCAACATTGTTATCTGTGTGAATCTTAGCCATTTCAATTAGCCCTTTCTCATAACAATCTCTGATGAAGTGAAATCTGATTTCAATGTGCTTGGTCTTTGAATGAGAGACTGGATTTTTGACTACACAAATGGCACTCTCATTGTCTATATGAATCTGTGTCTTCATGAAATTGTACACAAAATCAAGTAATTGATTTTGAAGCCAAAGAACCTGTGCACAACAGTTTGAAGCAGCAATATATTCTGCTTCAGTTGTAGAATTAGCCACTATGGTCTGCTTCTTACATTGCCAAGAGACTAATCTACAGCCTAGGAATTGACAACCACCTGTTGTTGATTTCCTATCAAGACTTGCACCTGCATAATCACTGTCAGAGAAAGCTACTAACTCTAGAGGAGAAGCCTTAGGATATAGGAGACCCAAAGTAGGTTGACCCTGAAGATATCTGAATATCCTTTTGACTGCATGCATATGAGATTCCTTTGGTTGCACTTGAAATCTTGAACAGGCACACACAGCAAACATGATGTCGGGCCTTGAAGATGTTAAATACATTAAAGATCCAATCATAGATCTGTAAAGATGTACATCAACATCTGTCCCATGTTCATCTTTTGTCAATGGCATGTGTGTCTCCATTGGAGTGCTGGCTGATTTTACACTTGAATAACCAAACTTCTTCAGAATTTCTTTGACATACTTATCTTGGCTAAGAAATATTCCATCTGATCTTTGCTCAACTTGCAGCCCTAAAAAGAATGTGAGTTTCCCCATGGAGCTCATCTGAAACTTTTTGTGCATAAGCTGCTCAAATTCCGTGCTTAAAGACTCCTTTGTTGATCCAAATATGATATCATATACATATACTTGTATAAGTAGAATATCATCTTTGATTTTCTTTATGAACAAAGTCTTATCTATAGTGCCTCTTCTGAATCCATTCTCAAGTAGATAGGTAGATAAGGTCTCATACCAAGCTCTAGGAGCTTGATGAAGACCATAAAGAGCTTTCTTGACCTTGTAAACTTTATTTGGATGAGCTGGATCCACAAAACCTGGAGGTTGTAAAACATAAACCTCTTCTTCAATTGTTCCATAGAGAAAAGTACTCTTTACATCCATCTGGTAGACAGTGAAGTCCATATATGAAGCATAGGCTAAGAATAGCCTTATTGCTTCAATTCTTGCAACAGGTGCAAAGACCTCATCATAGTCAATTCCTTCTTCTTGTCTGTGACCTAGTGCTACCAGTCTTGTTTTGTTTCTAACCACAATCCCTCTCTGATCCTTTTTATTTCTGAAGATCCATTTAGAGCCAATGGCCTTCTTACCATAAGGTAAATCTACCACAGTCCAAACATCTAGCAGTTTGAACTGGAGAAGCTCCTCTTGCATGGCTTCCACCCAGCTTTCTTCATCCAAAGCTTGATTTACCTTCTTTGGTTCTATTTGTGAGAGAAAACAAGCAAAAAGACAGTTTTGAAAGTCATATGATTGGTTCTTCTTTGCTTGTTAATGAATGTGATTAAAACAGTTTCATTTTGTTTATTCATTCTCCTTGTTTGGACAGCAGAGTCCATTGGTCCAATTATTTGAGAATGAGGATGATCTCTGTCTATTCTGGTTGTGGGAATAGGACTGACACTTATAGTTGTTTCTAAGTTGTTCATATCAGCCTCTGCACCCATATTGTCATCATCATAAGCATTGCTAAAAATACAAGCATTTTAGAGATTTAAAGTATCCTCCAAATCAGATATATAAGAATCATCAGTATTTGAAGGACCAGCAACATTAATAGGAGTAGTGATCCTGTAGGAATTGTAGTCTTCATTTTCTTGTTCATGCCAATAGTCATTCCTTTGCTCATTTTGTCCTTCTTGATTCTCATTAGGGAGAGATGGATTGCTAGAACAACCAGAATTAACTGGTACGCTACCAGGATTAGTTCTGTTAGTTTTGTTGACATGAGTATCCTCCCCTGAATTATTAGCTTCACTGGCTCTTGCTTGATTTTCAGCTGCATGCTTCATACCATCATCACTTTTAGATGAAGAGTCATCGTCCTCATCACTTGAAGAAGCATGAGAATTTGTGTGCAGCAATGGTAACAGTATGTACTCTTGATTAGGAATCTTCACTTTGTCAACCTTTCCTGCATCATAAGTTCTTTCCAAACCTGCATTACCATTAAATCTGTTTCCTGCATTGACTGGATGATAATTCATAGACTTTGAAAGAATATCAATATCAAACAGCCATTCAGGTCCACTACCTGCAACATTTTCTTTATTCTCAAGAAAATTCACATGTAAATTTTCTTCTACCTTCCTAGTCCTGTTGTTGTATACTCTAAATGCCTTACTATTAATAGAGTAACCAACTAGGAATCCTTCATCAGCTTTCCCATCAAATTTGCCTAAGTGGTCAAGGGTATTAAGAATGGTGACAGGGCATCCAAAAGGTCTCATAAAACTCGCAGTAGGAGGTCTTCTTAGCAAGAGTTCATAAGGTGTCTTATTATGTGGTTTGGTCACTAAAACCCTATTCTGGATATAACAAGCAGTATTAATTGCTTCAGCCCAAAATGGTATGGGTAGTAATGAGTCTGCCAACATAGTTCTGGCTGCCTCAATAAGAGTCATATTCTTTCTTTTTGCAACCCCATTTTGTTGTGGGGTTCTTGCATTGCAGAATTCCCTTTTTATCCCATTGATCCTACAGAACTGATTCATCTCAAAATTCTTAAATTCAGTTCCATTATCACACCTGATAGCTTTAACCTTATGATTTAGCTGGTTTTCAATTCTTGTTATAAAAGTCTTAAGGACTGCACTAGTTTCATCCTTTTTAGCTAGAAAGAAAACCCAACTAAATCTGCTATAGTCATCTGTGATAACTAGGCAATACATTTTTCCCATTAAACTCTTTACAAATGTAGGTCCAAATAAGTCCATATGTAAGATTTGTAAAGGTTTACTAATAGAACTAACAAGATTGGTTCTACAGGAGGCCTTGTGTTGCTTTCCTTTTTGACAAGCAACACATGTATGGTCATTTTCAAAAATCTTGGAAGGTAATCCTCTAACTAAATTACCCTTCACAAGCTTATTCATCCTTTTAAAATTAATGTGACCAAGCCTCCTATGCCACATATTAGACTCATCAGTTGTGGCTTTTGCAATCAAGCAAGTCAATCCCTTTGAAGGAACAATGTTCTTTAAATTGAAACTGTACATATTATCTTTCCTTGGAATTTTAAGCATCACCTGATTTTCATCAGGGAGCTTAAACTCTGGAGAAAGAATAAGACATTCAGTTTCAGTGAAGAGAACACTATTCTTTCTGTCACACATCTGTGAGACACTGAAAAGGTTGAACTTAAGCTCTTTTACAAAATACACATCCTCAAAGTCTAAATGTTCAGTTTTAATTTTACCTTTGCCTGTTATTTTACCTCCCTTAGTACTTCCAACAAAAGCAACAAATCCTCCATCATGATCCTCATAATCTGTTAGGTAGGACTTGTTTCCTGTCATATGCCTGGAGCATCCACTAGGATCAAACTCTCCCCAAAGCAGGTAGGTGAGAAGGGCTCGGCTCCATGCAGGTCTTTCACCAACGGCTGGAATTAGCGCTTCGCGAAAGAATCGTGTGGCGCGGTGAATTAAAAATTCCTGTATCCTTCAAAGGTACATGTGGATCACCCTGCATATGAAACATAAGAGAGTTAGTCTCTCTTGGGGACCCAAGCCATTACTGACTTGAGCATGCCTGTTGGATCAACATAATTAAAATGCTTACATATGTATGATCCACTGTCCTTGGATACATGATCAATTATTTTTCCATTTGGTCTCTAAGTCCAGCATGCTGAGGACTTAACAGCATTATCCCCAGCCTTCCCAACAGCATTTGGCATATCTTTTGTACTACCATAATTAACAAGATTTGTTCTGGCAGAATTAACTGTTTTGTTCACCTTTTTGTATTTAAATGCTATTTGTTTATTAAAGGGCCTTTTTGAAGATGAATATGGCATTTGAAAAATGTTTTGTTTGGATTTGCCATTATTCAAAGAGGTTTTAGAACAAGCAGTATTAACAGACTTGCCAGTACTAATTGGTACTTGCCCAGTCTTGGTCATAACTGCAGTAGGCACAAAATTTCTCCTAGAACTAGAGAAGTTTTGATGGTTAATTCTCATTGCTTTGTTCCAAACTGGCCTTGCCTCCCTTATGCCAGTTCTTTTACCCCCATTGTTCAAACCAGATTTTTGTGCCATCCTTTTGTCATGAAAGCCACAGTCTTTTATTAAATGACTAAAACTTCCACACACAAAGCAAGCTTTAGGCTTAGAATGATATCCAACTTCTGATTTCTTAGAGATTGGTTTAGTCTAGCTAGATTTAGTATTCCTAGGGGTTTCACTAGATTTCCTAGGTTCTTTTGCTTGCTTATTATCTGTTTGAACTTTTTCAACTACATTTATCTTGGGTTCATCATCCTCATTATCAGTCATCCAATCTTCAATAATTGGTGCTTCTGGGTGTTTCTTTTGTTCATTAGATGATTTTTCATTGACACACTCATTAGCTTTTGCACCATATCCTGGAAATTCAGGCTGTTCAAACTTCTTGAGTCCTGAATTAGATAGATTAACAGTTGGGAGTGCAAACATGCCTATTGGTGGGGGTGCTACAACATTGTACTTATCAAAACCAATACCCTTATTTTTATTAATAGAAATTTAACTACTAACTAATGTATCTAAATTCTTAGATGCATTCTCCAAGCCATCAACCTTAATCTTAATTCCCTCTTGTTCTTTCTTTAATCTTTCTACTAATGTTTTAAGAGTATCAATTTCAGAATCCCTGAAGGTTGCATCTCTTTTTAATACAGCAATTTGATCACAAAAGGCAACCTCATTCTTTTTATAGAAGACTAATTGTTCTTTTACAGAGGCTAGTCCTCTTTTGTAATTTGCTAGATCAAAATTAGACTTATTTAACTCTATTCTTAAGTCATCATATTGAGTTTTAAGACTCTCATATTTCTTAAGACAAAAGTTAGTGCAAGCTTTATCATTTAGTACCTCAGAATCAGAAAAGGCCGTGAGAGCTATATTTGTAGGAGCTTCTTCTTCAGCCATATAACTCCAGTCAAATCCTCCTCCATCAAAAGCAATCATAGCAGTGGGAGAAGTTTCTTCCACACTCACAGTCTTCTTTGAGCTTTCTTGACTTTTGAGCCTGAAGTCTTGGCTTCTTGATCTGTTATCTTGATGTCTTGGCCCTTTGCATTCTCTAGCAAAATGCCCCAACTTGTGACAATTGAAGCATTCAATTTTGGATTTGTCAAACCCTGCAGTATCACCTCCATCAATTACAAGCTTCCTTCCAGTCCTATGATAGAACTTTCTTGCTCTCATACTGATCATTGCCATATTCCATTTCAAATCCATCTCCTCTAAATCATCATCATGGGTTTGCTGCAAGTCGTCATAAACCACCTGAGACCCGTTAGGTTGATGTGTCAAAAAGGCATACACAGTTGCATCACTTATGTTGGCTGCATTAGTACTGACAGTACTAATAGGTGTACTAGCAGTACTAACTTGCACACTTATAGGTTTAGCATCATTGCTATTGTTTGGAGTGGAGACAAAAGCAGCATTTTGTATGCTTGGATCAGAACTTGAAACACCAGACCTCTTCACTTCTTGCTCAACAATTTTAAAATTGTTGTAAAGTTCATCAATATTCATCATGCCTATGTCTGGTTTGTTTCTCCAAACAACCACATGTGTATTCCATTCAGTGGGTAGACTCCTCAAGAACTTCAGATTAAGATCTTCCTGAGAGATGTTTTCTCCTAAGATTGCCAGCTGACTCACAAGTTTTTGAAATCTATTGAATATTGTGTCAAGAGATTCTTGACTAGAAGCATTGAAGTTTTCATACATTTGTTTCAACAAAATCTTCTGAGTCTTTTTAGTGGCTTCATTGCCACCAAATAGAGCTTGAATGGCTTCAAATAGAGTCTTTGCATCTTTGTATTGACTAAAAGTCAAAAGATGCTCATTAGGTAGAGCCATCAGTAGCATACTTCTGGCCTTCACATCATTTTTCTTTTGAATCTTTTCATCAGTTATAACAGGAGTTGTTACAATTGTTGATGTAGAGGAGCCATCAGCATTTGTTGTTACTTTTGTGGTTGGCTTGAATGAGTTGCCATACTCAATCACTTCCCAAAGAGCATAGTCTTGAATCTGAAAGAACTGATTTATTTTAATCTTCCATGTATCATAATAACTTTGTTTCAAAAGTGGTATTTTAGCCACAGCATTGTTTTGATTAGATTCAAACTCTATCTTCTTGTTGTGGTAGGGAGTGTGTCTTCAAGATCAGGGTTTCAGAACACAAGCTTTGATACTACTTGTAGGACCCTTTAGAGTTCTTGCCTAGCTTATTGAAAAGCTTTAGTTGTCTCAGATGAATCTAAACAACTAGAACAGGAAACCTTGATGTGTATATATAAAGATTATGAGGAACTAATCTTTATATACCTTAAAGAATAAAAGGAACAAACAACAAGAACTTTCACAAGAGTTTTCTATTAATATGAATCACAAAACAACTATATGTTTTGATCTAACTGCTATTACAAGTGATCTCTATGATCGTCTATGTATTTCTATATGTCTAACTATGCCGTATAGGTTCCTTTTATAGACCAAGGAAACCCTAATGGGCTTTACAAAACGCATATGCATATCATTTCCTAAGATTACACATCATTTCCTAAGATCACGCATGCATTTCCTAAGATCACGCATGCATATCTTTGACTAACTTTAATTTTATCTTACCAGAATTAACTAATTACACTACCAATATTAACCAGTACTAATTATTAATAATTCTTCTACCAGTACTAACAATTGTACAAGCAGAACTAACTACTATACTAACAGAATTAACTCTAAATTCCTAACATCATTCATTTATTCATCAGAGTTTTTACAAAAGAGAGGTCCCAACATCTAAAAACATAAGGTTTGAATGATAACAGTTTAGCCATCTTCAGGTTCGTGCCATAAGTTACTCAAATACCTGAGATAAACATGCCAAAAAGGACAACACAATGGTTGAGTGAAATTCATAGGTTTATAGTAAATAGTTTGAATACAAGTCATCATAAATAGTGGGTTACGTAAACAGTGGGTTACGTTGTTATACACCCATAAGTGTAATAATTGCAATGAGTACAATTATTATAGAAAACATTATTATTGCCCTAAGCTCATGACACCGAGACCTTGAGATAATCAATAATCACAAGTAATTGCCCCAACGGGTGCCTTTGCCAAACACCCGCATAATGATTCAAATGAAGTGCATTTGGTTACCAGAAAATATAGGCACACCAACGGGGAAGCTCAGTCCCAAATAGATCTATTCACAGCATTCACGCTTACTGGCAAAAGTAAGGACTTAGGCAAAAATATAACAGGATAGCATACAGTTAGAAAAACACTTGTATTTATGGTTTATAGCATGTATCTCCCCATAGAGTTTAGAAAACATGTAAAAGTGGACTATGAACTCACCTTAATTCAGGGAAATCTGATTGATGTCAAAAGTGACTCAGATGGTGTTAAACGGCTTTGTCACGCAACCAGAGTTAATATATGTCAAGTCTTAGTATGATTATACTGCA